>PVIW01003866.1:0-152159 GCA_004026585.1 Noctilio leporinus | reverse complement strand
TAGTTCTCAGTAAGTTCCTTGTAACTTCCCTGGAGTTCTTTGTAATTTCCCTGGAGTTCTTTGTAATTTCCCTGGAGTTCTTTGTAGTTCTCCTGGAGTTGTTTATAGTTTTCTTTGATGTGGCTGAGCTCACTGAGCTTCTCTATCATCATTCTTTTGAATTCCTTATCTGATATTCCAGGTGCCTCTGTTTCATTTTGTGTTCTTTCTGGGGTTCTTCCTTTCCTTTTGGTGATGGACTGATTCTTTTTTTCCCCATTTTGGGTGTCTGTTCTTGTTTGCTCTTTATTTATTTATTTATTTATTTTTGTTCTTTCCTTGGGTTAACCTGCTTTGCTTCCTTGCCTTAGTTGAGCCCCCTTCTGTCATAGGGGATTTGTGGAGTTCAGTGTTGCCTGATTTTCCCCACTTGCTGTTCTTGGTGTGTCCTTTATTTGGGCTGTCTGGTTGTATTCTGGGCCTGTGGGCTTTTAGCAGAAACTAAAACAAAAACAAAAACAAATAACAACAACAACAACAACAAAAAAAAAAAAAAAAAAAAAAAAAAAAAAAAAAAAAAAAAAAAAAAAAAAAAAAAAAAAAAAAAAAAAAAAAAAAAAAAAAAAAAAAAAAAAAAAAAAAAAAAAAAAAAAAAAAAAAAAAAAAAAAAAAAAAAAAATGCAAAAGGAAAAAAGAAATAAAAACAATAATAATAATAAGAAGAAAGGGTTTAGATGGCTGTTCACCCTTAATAATCCCTGACTGGTCCAGATAGAACCTGGACCTGAGGGCTTTTAGCAGAGGGAAAAAAAAAAAGAAAGAAAGAAAGAAAGGGAGAATGTCACAAGAGAAAGAAAAATCAATATTAATAAAGAAAAGGTTTAGGTGTCTGTTTACCCTTTATGGTCTCTGTTTGGTCCAGGTGGAACTAGGACCACTGGGTTTTATCAGGGAGAAAAGAAAGGAGAAAGAAAGAAAGTAAGAAGAAGAAAAAAAAAGGAGGGTGGGAGAAAGTGAGAAGACAAAGAGAAATCAATATTAATAAAGAAAGGTTTTAGCTGTATGTTCCCCTTTATGATTTCTGATTGGTCCAGGTGGAGCCAGAACCTGTGGGCTTTACCAGGAAGAAAAGTAAAAGAAAAATTAAAAAAAAAAACAAAAAAAAAAAGAGGAAGGAAGAAAAGAATAAAGAAAGGGTTTAGAAAGGCTGGGGAAGGGAGGAATACTTAGATTTAGGACCGGGAATGTGTTATAGCCACAGAGTGAGTAGACTTTAATTCGAGAGTAGGGGGAGGGTCTTGGGTATTTAGGTGGATTGAGGTATGGTGGGGATTAAGAATATGTAAGAAGTATCTTTTGCAAAGGATATGTTGGGGCTTAATAGTTCATATTGCTCTCAGTATAACTCAGGTGCTTGAGGTTGGCAGCGATTCCTTTCCTGAGGCTGTCTCTTTTTCTTGGTCAGGACTTTACAGTCTATAATCTATATTCTAGCCGGTCTTGGCGCATGGCAGGGCCTCTGATTGTCACAGTAGGGCTGATTCTGAGTGTCCACCCCCAGGTAGGCTGAACCTTCTGCAGCCTGGCTGGGTTTTAGGGCTGCCGGTCTTCTGGAGCCCACAGGTAGCCCCCTCCCACTCCTGGCGGAGGTTCCTGTCCGGGACGAGCACCCAGCACTTCTGCAGGGCAGCCCGCAACTTCGCTGGTCCCTCTGATGACGGTCCCCGCCCCCGCAGTTCCGGGAGGAGGCTGCCCCTGTCCGTCAACACTGTCTGGGGTCCGCCTACACTGTCCTGCCCTTCTGGGGTGGGCACCAGTCCTCCAAGCCAACCAGCTCTCCGCGGAGTCCTTTAGGAGGCCTCTGTGATGAGCCCCTCCCAGGTGTGGGCAGTGCGGCCTTTGTCTCTGGCAATGGCGGGTCAGCTATCCCCGCTACTAGTTCCTGGCTCGCTGGTTCTCCCGGTTCTCCCGATCGCCGTTTGGAGTTTCCGCAAAGCCTGGGGGCCTGTGTGGTTGCGCAGGGCTGGGCCTCCCTCCTCACAGGGGCTTCTAACTGCTATTTCCCCAGTGGCCCAGCAGCACTGTTTTCGGCCCTCTCGCTGCCCTGCCAGTGCACTTCTTGCTCCTCAGCGCCGGCTTCCCGCAGGACTCCTCTCCTCCTCCTCTATCCCCGTGCGGAGTCTCCTCTCCCTGAGCCTCCTCTCCCTGTTGCTGGAGTGAGTCTCTCACACAGTCCTTCCCCTGCAAGAGTACAATTCCACGTTCCCTATGGCGTTTGCCCTCGCCTTCCGCACTTCACTGTTGAGACTTCCAGTCGCCAGGGAGCCCGGAGCTGCCTCGGTCACATGCACCCCTCTGGGCAGAGCCGCCACTGCCCAGAGCCGACCTCGGCCCACCGGCCGGTTGGTCGGAACACCTCACCTACTGTCCTGCTGGCCTCCTCTGCCTTTGGGCTGTGCTCCCCTGTGTCCAGATGCTGCCCGCTCCAATTCCTAGGGTCCTGAAGACGTCTCATGCTCCCTATCTTGTCCTCTAGCTGCTTTGGTACTCGAGAACACCATCCGCACTGCTCTCAACTCTGTCGCCATCTTACACCTGAGAAGTTTCTTTTTGGCCGTTCCTTGACCAAGGATCTGGCCAGACTCCCAAGGTCCCACAGTACTCTTAGAGATGAGCTTCATTATATTCCCAAGGTAGGGAGTTGGAGCTTGAAAAGGGGCTCATGTTCTTAAATATCACACACTCCTCCAGAGCATGGGTACCTTCCTTCTCCACTCCCATACAGTCTGCCTGCTACATATTCTGTGTGTATCCTGGAGAGAGAGGAGGATGGGGGAGACATTGTATCCATATTCCACAGCAACAATATAACATACAGCAAAGGAATGACGGACTTATACATGTTAGTATCGGAGTATGTAAAGCTGACCGCCAATCCCAAGACAACTTTCCAAACCATGTTGAGATAGGATCGCTCTGTAGGTTGACTGGATTTGTTTTCCAAGGCAGCCCAGTGGTAGCAAAAAGAGGGCATCAAAGGTTGCTGGTTCGATTCCCCAGCCAGGGCACATAACCAGGTTGCAAGCCAGGTCTCCAGCCAGCTCTGTGGCTGGAGGCAGGTGAAAGGCAACCATACACTGATGTTCCTCTTTCTCTCTGCCTCTCTCCCTTCCCCTCTAAAAATAATAAATAAAATATACATAAAAAATATATATTAAAAAAAAAAAAAGAGAGGGCATCTCCAAGCATGCCCCACAGTCTGAAACATTGGACCAAAGAGCTACTTCTTCAGCCTCTTTTGGGAAGTTGTTAGTTAGCTGGCATGGCACTGAACTAAAGAGAATTAGACAAATGCTTAGTAGGCACCAACAAAGACAAATCAGCACCAGTGGGTAGTACACAAGCTGTTGTATCCTGTTTAAGAGCAGTGGCTTGTTCTGGTGGTCTCCCTGGCCTTTCTACAGTACCTTTTGACCGGTGATCTACCGCCAGTCTAGAATAACAGCAGTGAGAGGAAACATATGAATCTGACAGATAGAAATAATTAAGGTACCTGCCCCAATAAGTTTCCCAGGGTTATTTACTTGAATAGTAGTTGGCCATTTCCCAGTTATAGTAGGTTGTATAAGCAAGCCCTGGGCAAGTCCCCCACCCCCGGCCCCACCCCACCACGGGGCCAGGGGAGCACATCAGCAGGTACCAGTCTGAGTTTCCCAGGACCAGGTTAATATATTAGCTCCAGTGGGTATGTCCCAGGGTCCTGGCAACAACAGGTTCTTCTTGATTCCCCAAGAAAGTCTAAACATCCATTGCTGGAATTTGTACTCTCGGTAGGGGTGCTCATATCTGCTGCAGCCACGGGAACACCACAGGTGAATCTGGTTGGGGCTTTTCATTCATGGTTAGTAGTAGTACATCAGTCTTGGGGTCCATCCTTGTAGTGATCCTCCCTTAATTTTCAGGATGTTTTTCAACAGTGCCTTATAACGTTCTACCAATCCAGCTTGTGTTGGATTATAAGGGAGGTGCAGTTGCCATACAAAGTTGTGGCTCTCAGCCTGTGTTGCACAAAATGCTCTGTAAAATGGGTTTCTTGGTCACTTTCAATAGCATGTGAAGTACCATACATAGCCAGCAATTTCTGTAAGCCCTGTATTGCAGCCATTGGTCCGGTCCCTTACTGGGAAATGCTTGCACTGAGCCCATAGTGGTACCTATGCAGGCTAGTGCACGCTGGGCTCCCTCCCACAGGAGGACAGGGCCTACGTACTCTACTTGTCACCTGGTCACTGAATTGCATCTGTCCTATTGCTGGTAAGGGACGTGGATGCCACTCCGTACATACAAAACACTGCTAACAAGCTATAACAATGTCAGCCATCTTCAGTGGGAGCTCCAGGCTCCCTACAGGGTTTTCTGACCTTCGTATTTCATTTTCCTACGGAGCCAGGTAGCCAGATCTTCTGCTGGGGCCTCTTCTAGCCATCAAATATTAGTGGGTGCATTGCTTCATCATTCTCTGGATGTTGTAATAGTGGATGTCCTGAGACATGATATAGGGTCACCTCCTTAGTCTGTACAACATCCGCATGTGAGCCTACGTGGTTTGTTTGCACAGGGGTCTGTGGTGATAGTCCCGGTCCTGAGCATGCTATTGCTCTAGCCATAGGCCTTTGAAAACTGCCCAGCTATCTGTACAGATGAATATTGAACTTGGTTCATTTATAACTGCCATCTATACAGCCCTTAATTCATTCCATTGATTACCACATCCAAATGGTTCCCATGATGGGTTGGTACACAATAGCTTGGCATTTAGAGGGCTTCCCTTTACATAAGCTATTAGTATACTAGGCATCGGGTGGTTCTGGAACTGTACCTGCTTTCACTAGTGAAGGACCAACAGGCTCTTCTTGAGTGTCTTCAACTTCTCCTTCCGACACAAAGGTGACTGGCCCCCAAAACATCTGCAGTTTCTGGCTAAAGTGGGTGTTGCATGGATGTGTCTCTGCCATCGGTAAACACTCTATTTTGTTACAGTTTGTGTCTGTGCTACACCAGATTTGGGGCATGAGACATGTTGTGCAGCCACCCCTTGATGGGACAGGTGCTTCGCACCATTACAGCAGCTTCCAGGTATAGCCTCGGTTGCTGGCAGGGCTTGACAGGTGGCACAGAGCTGTTTCTCTCTTAGACCGTATCTTTCTTCAGCCTCTTCTACACCTGGGGTCAAAACCCTGTTGGGGTGCAGTGCCTCCCTGTTGTTGCCAAAGACCCCATGGCATCCTTGCCTAGGTTACCTGTATATCCAGTCATCCAGGAAGGGCTGGGCCATGGGTACCAAGCAGCTATACCTATTTAACCACTCCTTTTGCTTACTCAAAAGCCCACTGATGCTTCTCCTGCCAACCCCACTGTTGTCCTTTGCTTATAAGTGTATACAAAGGGTTCAGTATCTGGGCTAAATTAAGGATAAAGGCTCTCCAATAACCTAGTAACCCAACAAATTCTTGCAATATTTCCCTTGTAATGGGTAAAGGGATAAGCTTGTATTTTAACTATAACAGGATGAGGTAATACTCTCATCTTAGCAAACCAGTTAACACCCCAGAACTTGACAAATAGCCCAGGCTATTGTATTTTGTTTGGGTTTATTGCCCATCTTTGAACTTCTGGTTGTGCTCCCACTGATGGAGCACACTCTTCTAGACTTGGGAGAGGAAGAGATTAGCATAATTGTCCCTTTACAGCTTGACCTCTTCTTGGACTTTGACTAGAGCTGCCTTAGCAGCCAGCTCTGCCTCCACGGTGTATTGCATGGCCTGTAGGAGAGGCCAGGTGACCGACCACCACTCCAGTTGCTCTAACTTTCTTTCATTTTGCCAGTGGCAAATCCTGCACCATTGATTTCAGGATTGAAAGTCTTCCTGGCATTCTCAGGCATCCTTATACTCATGCTCTAGGTCCCCTCCACTTTAGGACCTAGGTTGTTCTACTAGCTCTCCAACACTCTTTTCTGACCACTGGCTGACATCTCAGGTCTGGTTCCATGAAACTGGCCATTAATTATTTCAATGGATATTTACAAGATAATTTCTGGTAGGACTGAGCAGGAGACAAAAACAAAAACAGTGCCTAACTCTGTGAATATATATATATATATTTTTTTCATAAATATAATCTCCATAAATATTTTTGAATGAATGAATAGGTACTGCCCATGCTTTGTAGACCTCAGAGGAAGACAGATTAGTAAACAGTTAGAACTCCAGGTGGTGAGTTCTATTCCAGGCCAAATACAAGAGTTCCTAAGAGCACAGCACAGGCTGTCTACTTAGGGAAATTTCCCAGAACACTTCCTGGAGAAAGTGGGGTTTAAGCTGAAGCCTGAGGCATGGCTTGGTTAGCCAAGTGAAGGAAGATGAGGCAGAGGGAGAATGAGGTTTATATAAGAGGAAAAGCCTCACCCCACCAATGGAAAACTGAGCTGTGTGCCACTACAGCAGCCCAAAAACATTAAGGAATTTCTGCAAGATACACTGAGCTTAAACTAGATTGAGAGAGGTATTGCCAAGTCATGATTCATTCCAGGCTCAAGAAAGAAGCCCATTCAAAGAGGAGGTGGAAGGGACCAAAAGACTCCCATGATCCCTGCCAACTCCAGGGATACTCGCAGGTACAACAGAGGTTCAGTCTGTGGGTCTGATGGGGAACAAAACTTGCTTCTGCTAAAGCACCCACCAACGTCTGCCCAAACCAAGAGATGTATTAGGTTAAATAGATCACTCCCAAGCATGGCCCTCAATGAGACCAGCTGGGCCTGTTAGATAGAGAAGGTGTGATCTCCTCCATTAAATCTGACTGCTATCACACACGACATGAAGCAAAGCCATTGGCACAAAGTGAAATCCCTAGAGCACCTTCCTGCAGCTGAAGCCCCTCCCTGTCGCCACAGGTTGCTGACTCTTTAAGAGGGCAAAGTAAAGGTACAGTAAATATACACTTTTCCCTCCTCTCTTTGTCTGGGTGAAAAATGTTTAAACAGACTCTAACACGTCTTAACACCCAGGATTGAGCAAACACAGGCCTCCTCCTATAAGAATGAGCAAATAGAGAACAATGATGACATAGACAGAGATCACGCAGGTCAAAGCATAGTGATATGAGGAATGAGGGCAAATGTCCCAGCACAAGTCACACTTACAGCCCAGAGGACAGCATTTAAGGCAAAGATTTGCTGATGTGTAGTCTTGAGCTTTAGAGACCATTGACTCTCTCAAACAATTCTTAATGAGAAAATATCCCTAGAACATAAAACTATTCAGGAGATTAAATATATATTTATTGAGATTGAATAAGCTTCCAAGGCTGTTAACAGATTAGATGTCACCTAAAATCAAGTCAATAAATCTGAAGGACAGATTCAAAGGTGTCAAATGTCAGAGTTTTTAAAAAGCAAATTGGAGATAAGAGATAAATGTGCATATAATTTCATCCCTAGAAGAACAAAACAGAAAAGAAAGGTTCAGCCCTGGTTGGTGTGGCTCAATTGGTTGGAGCATTGTCCCATGAACAGAATTGTTTGATTCCCGGTCACAAAAGTGAAATAAATGCCACGGTTGCAGGTTTTGTCCCCAAAGTGCATAGCAGAGGCAACCAATCAATATTTCTCACTCACATCAATGTTTCTCTCCCTCCCTTCCCCTCTCTCTAAAATTGATAATAATGTCCTCAGGTGGGGATTTAAAAAAAATATTTAAAGGAATAGCAAAAGAAATTGCCACTGATGGATGGTAACACAGTGGATAAGGCACCAGCCTGCAAACCCAAAGGTGGCTGGTTCGATTCCCAGCCAGGGCACATAACCAGGTTGCAAGCCAGGCCTCTAGCCAGGCCCATAGCTAGAGGCAGTTGAAGGGCAACCATACATTGATGTCTCTTTCCTTCTCTGCCTCTTTCCCTTCCTCTCTCTCTGGGAATAATAAGTAAAATCTTTAAAAAAAGAGGATAATAATGAACAAAACAAACAAACAAGCAAAACAGAACCAGATACACGAATACAACGAATAGACCTTCAGTGGGCAGAGGGGAGGGGGCAGGGGAAAGGGGGAAGAAGGAGGCAAAGAATGGGAGCAGTTTAGTCAAGTAACTAGCCTGGAAGAGCCATGGACATGGACAATAAGTGGGATTGACTTTGTGGGGGAGTGGGTGGGTGGGGAAGGGGACACAGGGGAAGTAAAAGAGGATAGATGTAATACAACAATAAAATTAAATTAAAGAAAAAGAAAGAAAGAAAGAAATTGCCACTGAACAGAAGGAATATTATAATCCATATTATAAAATGATCCCTTAATTATTTGGCAAAAAATAATGAAAAAGTTCCAAAATCTGGAAATAGCTTGGTAAAACTTTTAACAATTCAAACATACTGAAAAATTCCTATACTAATAAAGGCAGAAAAACCAGGTTATGTGTAAATTAGGTCATCAGCCAACTTCTGAGATTTAAAAGTCACAGTAATGTGCAATACTTTTACTGGGAAGATTGTGGTCCATTTACATGCATGTGGGGGAAAAATCTGGCATGCAAGAGTTCAGGAAGACAGTACCTAGTTACCTTCCCCCTGAAAGTGAGTGACTTAGTAGCATTTGAACCAGTAGTCTGAGTCAAGCAGATTGCCCTCCTTAGTGTGCTTGGGTCTCATCCAACCCACTGAAGACCTGAATGGAACAAAAAGGTAGAAGAAAAGAGAATTTGCTCTTTCCGATTACTTGAGCTTTACACCATCATTTCTCCTGGTTCTCAGATCTTCAGAATAAGCCTGGAACTACACCACCAGTTTCCCTGGGTCTCCACCTTACAGATGGAAGATGGTGGGACATCTCAGTCTCTGTAATCACATGAGCCAATTTTTTATAATCTCCATACTGTTTTTGTCTCTCTAGAGAACTGTGATTAATGCAGTAACACCATAACTATTGTATGCATCAAGAGTGTTGTAGTGGCAATGGACAGAAACCCAATTCAGGTCAGCATAAGCTAAAAGTGGGGAATTTACTATTTTATATAACTGAAATGGTCAGTTATATAATACAGGCTACAAGCATGTCTTTGTCCAGACAAATCATCTCTCTCTCTCTCTCTCTCTCTTTCAGTCCTTCAGAATGATATTGTGCTTTTTAGCCCTAGCCATATTGATGCATGAAGACTTATTTTGGCTGTCACAATCAATCACATTTTATTCATCCATATCCTTACTTCTAAGCATCTAGATCGTTTGTAGTTTTCTGTCATTACAAACCATGCTGCAATGAACAGATTTGTACATGCTTCCTTAGGCACATATAAAAGAGCTTTATGGACAACATACACCAGGATTTTTCTGGAGAACGCCAATTTGGTCTCTAAAGTAAAATCTGAAGATCATCTCCTACTACCAGGGTTTGAGAGTACCATTTGCTTCACATTCATGAGAGCACTGATATTGTTAGACTCTCAAACTCTTTGGCACTCTGAAGAGTGAAAAGCATCTCATTGTTCTAATTTTCATTTCCCTGAAATCAGTGAGCAGGTCCACTTAGAACCTCACACTATCTGAACATGCCTTCATGGATCAGGAAGCACACTTGGACCAAAATCCTCAACAATACTGGACATAAACCTCATCAGATGACTCCCAGGGACTTGCATCTCCCAAGGAATTTCCCATGGTCTTCTGTTCCCTGGACAAATTCTGCTCTTTGTAACTGGCCTGATGAAATACCTAGAAACTCCTCAACTAGCCAGCTATTTCCAGGAAGGATGTGGGCTTCAGACTGAGGTCTTAACTCACTCAGTTCCAGTACTGAGGTGGTGACTGCACCCTCTCCCTTCCCCTCAGGAAGTATGACCACCTCCAGCAAGGGACAGCAGCCAGCCAGGCACTGAGCCAGAGTACAGAGTCTTCCATTAATAGGACCCAAGAATTCAGGCCTCTGGAGGGTGGCCCAATGGGGCAAAGGGGAAGGGGGAAGCAGAAGACATCAAGCTTCCCAGAATGAGCTTTGGGCACCTGGCTGGGCCCATGTGTTCTTGTTGATGCCCTGAGCCCCTGAGGACCTGGCCGGTAGAAACAGGGGACCTGGTCTCAGATTCCCCTCACAAGCCCCCAGGACCAGTCCAGATCTTCACTAGGGCCTATCTGCTATCAGCTTGAATCACATAACACTACCTGACAATTGGCTGCCCTGCCTACAACCACTGAGTCCCTTCTAGCTTCAGGGACAGGGCTTAATGTCTTCAGCATGACATTCATCAGAGTTCAGCCTTTGCAAAGCACCTTCACAATTTTTGCCATATCCACATGCCACTACACAATTAGTTAACATTTCTAAAACATCTATTGACTATTTCCAATTTAAACATATTAATTTATATTCCTACCTAGCATCAGTTGCCAAAAAGTGAAGGCAACTATAGAATATCATCAAAATAAATAAGATTACTAAGCTCTATAAACACCATCATCTGCTCTTTACTAGGGAGAGAGAGAAAGAGAGAGAGAGAGAGAGAGAGAGAGAGAGAGAGAGAGAGAGAGAGAGAGAGAGATGGAGAGAGAAGCAAAAATAAAAATGGAGAGGTGTTCAAGATCTATCACCCAAGATTTTTTCTGTGAAATAATACTATTGATATCTGTAAGCCACTTTGTGAAAGAGACCAGTAGCTTTTATTCAAATTCATCTTTACCTTCTATAGTAATAGGGGGAGTGACTGTGCCCAGCTGGTTGTTCAGCACGATCTGGGTTCTTGAGAGTAGAATGTAAGTAGAGGCCAATCTAGAGGACTGCTAAGACTGCAGGTGCCTCTCTCAGTTCTTTCCCCTTCCAGCTCACCTTGTTGGTGATATCTTTGAAGCTACATGTTGAAAGTGGCAGACTTACCCCTCAGAAGGACTGCATTGCAGAGTTGTCCCCAGCCTTGGACAGCCACTAAGACTATTAACTAGGCAAGAAGTGCGTTGTTTTTGGTGCCCTTACATAGTGATCCATTTGTTACAGTTGCTTAGCCTACTGTAACACTAACCAAAACTTACATTTGCTCTCAGTGATATTCATCCCTCAAAGAGAAGCAAAGTATTGCACTGAATCAGAGTATGGGGTTGGATGTAGGACAGTCTGGATTTAAGCCCCAGTCCTGAGTAAGCCTGAGACAGTTAACCACATGGAGCCTCACACCATAGAATGGACCTAACAACCATATTTACCACATAATGATTTTGTAACAATTATATAAGAAAGTGTCTTATATTTACTTCATTTCTCAGGCATATCTTTGTTTTGTTTTGCTTCTGTTTGTTTTACATTTTAATTTTTCTGAAATCTAGATGTGTCTTCTGAGAGATACATTTAATATGTTGTTTTTTTCTTTTGCTTCTGTTTTTCTTTTTTCTTGGAAAACTCTTATTAAATAAATTGTTTGGATAACAACTTAGAAGCAAGAAGATAGAGAAGGCCCATGTCTCAATAGGTACCAGATAGAGTAATTATTGTTGTTAGACAGGCTCTCTCTCGAGCATGCCCACACCTTTCTTCCCTGTTAGGTGTTCATTGTTACTTCTCCTAAGTTCTAAGGGACCCCAGGAGGCTTGCAACCAGGGGAGCAGTGGGCAGTGGCAGATTGCCCTGGGCTAACCCCCTGAACTTGTCTCCAAAGTCCCCTTTTCTCTGAGTTTCTAGTGAGCTGACAGCAATCCCACCATGACACACCTCTTTCCTGTAAATAAAAGAAAGAAGGCAAGAGCAGCCTTGCCCAGGCTCTCTTTTGTTGCTTCTTCCACTCTAAGCCCTCCCTTTGTTTCACTGTCCTAGCTTTAATGAATGTATTGGGGACTAAAAGACTTCCCTAGTTGGAATGGCTCAGTGGATTGAGCACGAGCCTGTGAACCTAAAGGTTGATGGTTTGGTCTCAACCAATCTAGGAGACATCTCTCTCTCTTTCTCCCTCCTTTCCCCTCTCTCCTAAAATAAATAAAATATTTTTTAGAAAGAGCAATGATTGTTTTGTTTTACTTATTTTTGCAGGTCTATACACAGTGCTTTTGGAGTAATTCGATCAACCAATAAACCAGAGATGGCTAAATCTGACCCACAGGCATGTTTTGATTGGCCCATTTCATTAGAAAGACTTGACAAAATATAAAAACTGAAAGACTCCCTAAAGGACTCTGAATTTCCAGTTTTTAAAAAAATTTTGGGCCCTGGCTGATGTGGCTAAGTGGATTGAGAGATAGCTTGTGAACCAGAGGGTCACTGGTTTGGTTCCCGGTCTGGGCAAGTGCCTGGGTTGTGGATCAAGTCCCTAGTTGGGGGCATGTATGTCTTGCACATTGATGGGGGTATGTATGTCTTGCACATTGATGGGGGCATGTACGTCTTGCACATTGATGTTTCTCTCTCTCTCTCTCTCTCAAAAAAAAAAAAACAAGTTGGAAAATCTGACTTCGTTGGCTTGCATTCCTATGTTGACTTGATCAGCTGGAGGTACAGGTAAAGGCCCCCTTTAGAAGCCAGCTTACCACAATCCCTACAATTTCTTTGAGAACCAGCCATCTCACTCACCTATATAACCCACCTGGCCCCTGTTGGCATTTGACTATAGGACCCAGAAATAGTCATTTGCTGAGTAATTGTCATGTCTATCTGCTCTTTCCCATGAACCAGGAGCCATTTTGATGAGTGGGGGAGGGCAAGCAGTTACTGCTCTACCTGCACCAGGATGACATACCTGAATACCAGTATTGGGACAGAGTTGCTCACAGTTGAGATTGGAGATAAGGGAGAAGACCTCTTTTCTTAACTTCATACCTGGTGTGGACATCACTTCTTAAAAATCTTCTTCTTCATTGAAGTGAAAACTACATGTAGAAAAGTGTGCATAGCATAAATATGCAGTGTGATGCATTGTTGCAGACTGAATGCTACTACATACCCAATACTCAGATCAGGAAAGAGCACATCACTAGCACGCCCCTGAAGTCTGCCTTATGTCCCCTTTCAGTCACTAACAACCCCCCTCCCCTTGCCACCCTTACTTCACCAAGAGTAACCCTCATCTTGACTTGTAACAGCACAGATTGGTTTCCCCCATTTCTGTATTTTATATAAATGAAAAAGTATAGTACATATTACATGGATTATTTTCTCATCATTAGATTTATGGTTCATATATGTTGTTACATGTTCTTATTGGAGTTCACACTCATTTTGACAGTGCACCATGTATGAATATGCCACACTTTACTTACCATTACTTACTGCCATTAATGGGTTTTTGGTAGCTTTTAGTTTGGAGTTGTCACAAATAGTGCTTCTGTGAATATTCTAGTCCAAGACTTTTGTTAAATAAACACACAAACACACATGCATATTTATATGTATATTCTTTCCATTGCTGGTTATTTGTGTGAAAAACAAAATTGCTGATTCAGAGTACTGGTAAGTCCAGCTTTAGGAGACTAAAGTGACTTGCCAAGTAATCACACCTTTTCCATTCCAACCAGGGGAGTATGAGTGTTCCATTTGGTCCACATTCTCATCAACACTTTGTAATTTTCATCTTTCCTTGTAGCCACACTGGTGGGTATATAGTCAATGGTTAATGGTAACTAGTGGTTTTAATAGATATTTCTGTAATAACTAAAGATGGTGAGTACATCCTCAAATGTTTATAAGCCAATGGATACTCTTTTGTGAAGGGACTGCAGGTAGATAGGACAGAGAGATATCTTTTTCTTTTTCCTTTTGTGTTGTCCTTTTCCTTTATTTATTTATTTATTTATTTATTTATTTATTGAGAGAGAGAGAGGAAGGAGGAGGAGGAGGAGGAGGAAGGAGGAGGAGGAGGAGGAAGGAAGAGAAGGTAGAGAGAGAAACGTCATTCAGTTGCCCCTCATATGCACCCCAGCTGGGAACCCAACCCACAACCTAGACATGTCCTCTGATTAGGAAGCTAATTCTCAACCTTTTTATTTACTGAATGACATTCTAATCAACTGAGCCACACAGCCAGGGCTGTCTGTCTTTTTCTTATTGATTTATAGAGCTTTATGCAGTCTACATACAATTCCTTTGTCAGTATCTTTTTCCCCCAATGCTATTTGCCTTGTAACTCTCTTTATGGATTTATGTGGTGAATAAACAGTCCTTACTTTTCATATAGTCCTATTGATGTGTGTATGTATGTATGTGTGTATGTTTGTATGTATGTATCTACTTATCTATCTATCATCTATCTATCTTTGGTGGTAGTGGTGATACTTTTTGTGTTATGGCTTATACTTTCAGTTGTCTATAAATATATATTTCCCATTCTCCCCTTGGTATGCAACCAACTAAATAACTTGCCTTCTCAGCCTCCCTTGCAGAAAGAATGGCCATATGACACAGAAACAGAAGCCTGCTCCTCAGATTGAGTTCTGGGCAGCTTTCCTATTAAAAGAAGTCAGCTGTGGCTACACTTCTTCTTCCTTCCACCTTGTGTCTCTTAAATGAAGTTGCAATTTTAAAATGTTCATAATACATTAACTATAATCCCTAACTCTCCCAGATAGCAGAAAGTGTATTTTCTACTGCCACTCTTGGCTCTCCAAGAAATGCTTGGACATTTCATGCCTGTGTTGCTTGCCATATCCACCAGATTGCCTTGCTCTGACTTGTGGCTGCTCAAGACTTGGCAGTTCAGCCCTGAGTGGTATGCCTCAGTTGGTTGGAGCATCATCCCATAACCAAAAGATTGAAAGTTCAACTCCTGGTGAGATCACAGACCCAGATTGTGGGCTTGATTCCTGGTTTAGGCACATATGGGAGGCAACCAACCAATCGATCTCTCTCTCTCTCTCTCTCTCTCTCTCTCTCTCTCTCTCTCTCTGTCTTCTCTCCTCCTTCTCCTCCTCACTCTTTAAAATCAATGAGGAGATATCCTCAGGTGAGGATTAAATAAAAGAGACTTGGCAGTTCAACTTGAGCCTTTCTAATCAGTGAGGCTCAACCCAAACCCATTTAAGATTTTTAGTCCTTACCCTTGAATAGACGACATCTCCATCCTATGGTGCACAGTCTCCAAATGTTTGAATTTTTATGACACTAATATTTTGCTTTATAATCAGAAAACCATATACATACAGGATAAAATAATGTAAGGGGAAAAAACTATCCAGGAATTAAAGGTAGGTTCATCTAATAACTATAGTCACCATTCTGGTGGCCAGAACAAGCAGTTCAGTTAAGGAACACCCCTCCTAGAGTACACCTTGTTACTGTCTGGGTGTGTCACATGTTACAAGTACTCAATAAATGTTTGTTGAATGAATAAATTAATGTTAACTACCCCCCATCACCTTATCAGATAAAGTCCGAACTCATTTGAATGGATTCCAAGTCTTTATATCCTGGCCTTAAACTCTTGTTATTTTACCCTCCTCATGCTGCTGTATTCACTAGCTCTTTGCTCATGACCTCTCAGCCTTTTTTCAGGGAGGAGACTGAGTCTTAGTCAGTCTGTGAAGCCTGTGAAGACTGACCAGCCTCTGACATCTCTAGTGCCCATATTTGTCCCTTCTTCCTTGAAACTTATGCCTGCTTACTCTTTATCACTTTTCACTTCATACATTAGCTCTTTTTCAATACGTATAAATCTTCTCTCCTTAAGAACATACATCTCAGATTTTTGCCATTTAAAGGGCCTGCATCCTGCATGGTCTTAGAACACACACAAAGTCAAGGGCTACAACTGGAAGGGTGCCAAATGTATATGGGAGGTGAGTGAAGTGACTGGAAATAGGGCTAGTGCCAGTCAAATCACAAAAGCCAGGTAGCAGCACTGTCCCCTCTCTGAGCCCCCCACAACACACAAAGCCACAGATCAGTGAAGCAGGTGGTCCTGCCTTTGCAATTACCTAAGGCTCTGCTGCATGTAATTTACTGGTGCCTTTGCTACATAGGCCTTGCTGCTAAGGCAGGAAGTCAAAGCAGCTCTACCTAATACACAGAAGCAAACACAGGGAGGCTGCCAAGTTGAAGACACACAAAAATATAGCCCAAATGAAAAAGCAAAACAAACCCCCTGAAAAAGAACTAAATGAAACAGAGATAGCTCACCTACCGGATGCAAAGTTCAAAATACTGGTGATCAGGATACTCAGAGAACTCACAAAGTACAGTAAAAAAAAATAAAGGAAGAAATTAAGGTTACACAAAGCAAAATAAAGAAAAATATACAGCGACCAACAGTGAAGGGACAGAAGCCAGGATTCAAATCAATGATTTGAAACAAAATAAGTAAGCATTCAACTAAGACGGAAAGAAGAAGCAAGAATGCAAAACAAACAAATAAAAAAATTGGGGATGGGGGGAGCCCTGGCTAGTGTGGCTCAATGGATTGACTGCTGGCCTGTGAACCAAATGGTTGCCTGTTCAACTCCCAATCAGGGCACATGCCTGGGTTGTGAACCAGGTCCCTAGTTGGAGGCATACAAGAGGCAACCAAACTTTGATATTTCTCTCCCTCTCTTTCTCTCTCCATTTCCCTATCTCTACAAATAAGTAAATAAATATATTTTTTTTTTTTAATGAGGAAAGGCTTAGGAACCTCTGGGATACCTTTAAGTGTACCAACATCTAAATTCATAAGGGTACCAGAAGGAGAAGAGGAAGAGCAAGAAATTAAAACCTTGTTTGAAAAAAATAATGAAAGAAAACTTCTCTAATTAGGCAAAGCAAATAGACATGCAAGTCCAGGAAGCATAGAGGGTCCCAAACAAGTTGAACACAAAGAGGAGCACACCAAGACACTTCATAATTAAAATGTCAAAGGTTAAAGATAAAGAATCTTAAAAGCAGCAAGATAAAAGAAGAGAGTTACTACATAGGAGTTCCCATAAGACTATCAACTGATTCCTCAAAAAAAAAAACAAAAACAAAAAACAAAACTTAGCAGGCAAGAAGGGGCTGGCAAGAAGTATTCAAAGTAATGAAAAGCAAGGACCTACAACCTAGATTACTCTATCCAGCAAAGCTATCGTTTAGAATGAAAGAATAGATAAAGTGCTTCCTAGACAAGATAAAGCTAAAAGAATTCATTATCACCAAGCCATTATTACATGAAATGTTAAAGGGACTAATTTGAGAAAAAGAAGATCAAAACTATAAACATTAAAATGACAATGAATTCACAACTATCAACAAGTGAATCTAAAAAACAAAAACAAACTAAGCAAACAACCAGAACAAGAACAGAATCATAGGTATGGGGATCATTTGAAAGGTTATCAGCAGGAAGGGGGAAAGGGGAGAATGGGGGAAAAGGTACAAGGATCAAAAGGCATAAGTGGTAGGTACAAAATAGACAGGGGTGGGTGTTATGAATAGTATAGGAAGAGGAGAAGCCAAAGAACTTACATGTATGACCTATGGACATGAACTAAGGGGGAGCATTGCTGGGTGGAAGGGCATGCCGGACAGAGGAGGGCAAGGAGGGACAACTATAACAGCATAATTAGTAAAATATAATTTAAAAAGCTAATTACATCCAAAAAGGGGATGCTTTCCTGATTTCTTCCAAACAGTTGGTAATCAGTGAGTAGTTATTATTTTCTGAATTCATTGTTCTCCTCCTTCTATTCATTGAGTCATCAGCTCTGTGTTAGACTGAGTCTTCTAGAAGCAGTGCTAAGACTAGAATTTGTACGAAAGTGATTCCTTAGGAGGCGCTTGCAGGGAGAATAGGCAAGGGAATGGGGAGGGGAAGAGGCCAAGTAAGGGTGGATAACCAAGTCAAGTCACAGAGAGGGTAATGGTGGCTCAACCCTCCAGTGAGCTTTTGGGGACAGTGTAGGTCTTACTTAGAGGTCTCCCATTGGGACAAAGCAGCTGAAGTCCCCCCACCACCCCGACACACATACACATTAACATTTGTTAGCCATTGATTGAAGGATGTCTACACTCATGGAAACTTTAAGGCATTTCTGGCTTTTGAGCACACAGGAGAAACAGGTTCTTGCAGCCCTTCACCAAAGGGATGACTGTACTGACTATAGGGACTGAAAACTTCTAGCAGCCTATGGTGCACAAATATGGTAAAATGATCAAAAGGGTAGGAGAGAGCATTTACAAATCCTTTCAACAGAAACTTACTGAATGCTTATTACATTATAGAGGCCACTTGAAACTTGTGGAGGCATGCCTACGCTCTCAGGGGTCCTGCTGTCTGACAGTCTGACAGTCCCACCCAGGATGAGGAGCACAAGGGCAGAGGCAGGTAGGAGAAGGAAGGAGATGACAAACTGCCTGGTGATCCCAGGCATGACTTAGAAACTTAAAGAATGAGTAAGGGATGAGAAGGTATTCCTAGCAAACGGAACAGCATGTACAGAAGCAGCAAAAACAAAAGTACACGTTTGTTTGGAAATGGGGAGTAAGTTTGCTGTGGCTGGAACACAGGGTGTGGGAGAAAGGACACAAGGTGGGAGGTGAGATTGTAAAGGGCCAATGAGGTGGAGAAGAGCCTTTTCTGTCCTGCTACAGAGACAGTAAAATTTCAAGATGAGGCCGGCCATAATTCAAGAGGTGTTTTAGGAAGAAGGTAGCCATAAAAACCATATACTGGACACATGGTGTCCTGTCAGGCCAGCACCCAGGATCCCACCCAGAGTGTTCTGTTTCTCCAGTCACAGTGATTGATCAGGTAGGTACGTGGCCAAGCAGAGGAATGAGTCGGGTCTGGAGCTGCAAAGAGTATGGTGCAGAGTCTTGAGCCAGCCAGAAGCCAGTGCACAGGAAAGTGAGGAGATATACAGAGTACGGTTTCCAAGGGCATCTGCAAATGAGTGTCAATATTCCCTGTGAACTGGAATATTGATTAACTTCAGTAAATCCCCCCTTTCTGGCTTAAGCCAGTTTGAATCAGGTTTGTGTCACATCAAGGGTCTCCATGAATATAGAATGTAAGTTTCAAAACAAAAATACAGGCAAACAGAAAACCCTTCCAAATATGCAACAGGGAGAATTTCTCAATGGACAAAAAACTACCATCTATGTTGAACTTAAAAAAGGCCTCAACATCAAAGCTTAAGACAGAACTATATTGGACAGTTTGGACCAAGTTGAAAGGAATGCCAAGTACAACCTATGTGCCCCACTCCTGAGTGCCATGTAACCTGACAGTCCACAGAGGACCTGGTGAACTCCCTGCACTTGTTGGGGACAGTGTAGACACAAAGAGAGGCTTTGGAAAGGACAGGGAACATACCACTTGATCTCTGTTCCACATGACACTCATTAGAAGGGTGTAGATTAGAAGAAGCCACAGCAATGCTGTTTCATAGCCCCTCCCCTCATCTCCCTGGAGAAGGGCAGTTCAACACTTACGGACTTTAGGGGCATGACTCAGCCTACAGGACCCTAGTTGCCCCCAGAATTCATGTATGTGGCACTGATGATTTTCTACCTAAGGAGACTTTTCCCATGAAGCCATCAACAGCCATGGAGAATGCTGCCAACTTGGTATTGGGAGGAAAATGCCCAGCCTTCAATGGTTTATTAATAAACAAGCAGTTCTAAAATGAGTGACCTGGGCATTTACTTAAGAAATTAGGAAAAGTAATGTAAAATAATTTTTTTAAAGCAGCAGGTGAAAATGCACACAATGACAAACAGACATTGGAAAAGGGAAAGGAAAAATGGGTAGAATTGGTAAAACTAAGAGTTGTTTGTTGGAAAGGACCAGTTAATAAATTGTGTGTGTATGTGTGTGTGTGTAGGTGTGTAATTATGTTCAAACACTCCATCTTTCTGACTCACTTTTTAGGAGCTTATATTTATGTCTTTTCCATTTAATTCTTTCTTTACTCCATTATATACACTATACTAATATGTTAATATAATAAATACAATTGATCTAATAAAGAAATGATGAAAGGAAGAAAGGGATGAGGATGAGGATGACAAGCCTGTGGGATAGGAGTGGGCTAAGGCTAGAAAGGCCTTTGGAAGCACTTGAGGTAGTGATGGGCCCTAGGACCTTACAGTTTGATTAAAATCTCCTTCCTCCCTTCTCAGAATATTTCACAAGACTGTGGGGAAAGAGAGATTTATGAGATCTGTCTGGGAAAAATCCGGCCATTGTTAATATAACAAGAACATCTTGCATGACATCAATGTAACCTGGCAGGCAGGGAGAGCAGGCTGGAAAGTGCATGCATGAACAATGACGACTTCACTGTACTAGTTAGTGGGCACAGTAGATGCCATTGAATGAGCATGTGTACTGTGTGGCCATCACATGCAAAATGACTAAGCAAGTAAAGCAAAAAATCTATATCAAATTTTGCATTAAGCTTGAACATTCCTCTGTGGACACTGCTCAGATGAATCAGAAGGCCACAGCTATGGACAACTGGTGATTGGCAGCTTCACCATGACAATGTACCCACTCATGCATCATGTATCATGCAGAGTTTTTTGGCAAAACATCAAATCACCCAGGTGACTCAGACCCGTGATAACCCAGATTTGGTGCCCTTTAACTTCTGGCTTTTCCAAAAACTCAAATCACCTTTGAAAGGGAAAATACTTTAGACCATCAATGAGATTCAAGAAAATACAATGAGGCAGCTAATGGTGATTGGGAGAACTGTATGAGGCATCATTGTCTTACATGCAATGTTTCTTGTATCTTCAATAAATGTTTCTATTTTTCATAGTACATGGCTGGATACCTTCTAGACAGACCTCATAGTCTTTACATGAAGTCTCCTACGTACTCCAAGACCAGCCATGTTGGACTCCAGGCATACTTAGACTATCAATTAAATCTACAAAATACCTCAATTAAGTTGGACAGAATAAACATCTTTCCACCTCCAGGAATATGTCTTATCATACATCAAAGTCTTTCTTCAGGTCCTTCTGTTTAGTTCCACAGTTTTCTTCATAAAAGTCTTGTACACAGTGTTTGTAGGTTTGTTCTTAGGACATCTTTGTGGTTTGTAGCTTGGATAATTGATTAGTTGGAGGAATTACTCCCAATAGTGACCCAAACTACAAAATAGTCAAGACACTTATGGAAACAAAGAGAATGGGAGCAAAATTGATGGACAACATTGAAACTTACCATTTATTGAAATCCACTATGAATCTACTGCTCTTAAACTGTGGGATTCTTAAGCTGTGGGATGGCAGCTGTATGAAGGACAGTCATCCAATGCAACACACATAGAAATGCATAATAGAAAACACTATGGATACCCACAACTTAAATGAATCTCAGGACACTATGCCAAGTGATTAAAGCAACCTCACAAGGTCACTAACTGTGTAATTCTATCTATGACATTCTAGAGAAGACTTTATTCATTATTTTTAGAGAGAAGACCAGGAGGGAGGAAGAAAGGGAGAGAAACAGCAATGTATGGTTGCCTTTTACCTGACTCCAGCTAGGGACCTGGCTGGAGGCCTGGCTTGCAACCTGGTTATGTGCCCCAACTGGAAATCAAACCAGTGACCCTTGGGTTCACAGGCTGGCACCAATCCACTAAGCCATACATTTTGTCTTTATTTATTTTTTTTTTCTTTTAATTTTATTGTTGTTGTATTACATCCATCCCTTTTTTTCTCCCCTCTGTCCCCCTCCCCACCCACCCTTTCCCCCCAAAGTCAATCCCACCTGTTGTCCATGTCCATGGTTCCTTTATACTAGGTTCTTGTCTAAGCTGCTCCCCTTCTTTGCCTCTGCCTCCCCCCATTTTGTCTTTTTTTAAAGAGGTGACTCAAAGGTGTATTTAACTCTCTGGAGGAGATATCGAAGAAGGAAAAAGTAGGATCCTTGGGCTACTCATTGATCTTTGGGAGTGATGTTTCCTCCCAGAGTATGGATACAAGGATGGCTAGGACACCAGCCCCACCTGTGAAATGGATGGGCATGGTATTGGAGCTGGATGGGCAGGAAGCTTAATATGGTGCAGATAATCAATGTTGGGATGCAGGTGAGTGCAGAAAGCTACTGTGGGTGCTTATTATGGCCTGAGTAGCTAGAGAAAATCTTCCAGAGGTGACATGTGAGCTGAATCTTAACAGGTAAGAAAGTGTTCACCATGCGTCGGGGGTGAGTTTTGGAAGAGAAAACATTGTGAGAAAATGCACGCAACTCGGAAGGGCGTGGCCAAGTTGGAGTGAAGCAAGACATTTGCTTCCAAGTGGAAGTGGATCTTCCACTTGGAAGCAAATGGAGGAGTCAGTGAGATTGGAACGGCAGACTGAGGATTGTGTGAGGATCTTGAAGGAGCTTTGACTCACTGCTCTACAAATGTTTGAGACCAGGCAGTTTCACTCGGGATTCGGGCAGACGGAAGAAAACACGTGGAACCATTGGGCAATCTGACATGCTTTTATTATATCTGCTGGGACAGTTCGCACATGTGGATAGTCCTGACTTCCTTATATACTGTGTGCAAACAAAGCCTGTGGCATGACAGAATATGACATCACTCATTACATAATAGTGTTTCTGTGCATGCAGGTTCTTAGCCGTGGTTACATAGGCTGAGTCATTCCGGCCCAGATATCAGCTGAGGGAGCCTGACTGACTACATTTTCCCCACACCCACCCTATAGCCAAAGGGAATTAATTAAAAGTACATGAGCAGAAAGGCAATGAGATCAGATCCTTATTTTAGAAATTAGATCCAACAGATAATCCAGAATAATGTCGCCATCTCAAAATCCACTGGTTAGAAAACTTAATTTCATCTACAACCTTAATTTACCTTTTGCCATGTCAGGTCACATATTTACAGGTTTGGGGGGTCAGGATATGGACATCTTTGGGGGGCATTATTCTGCCTAGCATACTTTCTGTATTCCAGCATTGTGGTAGGTTGCTGGAGACACAGACAAGGAGGGTCCTTGACCTCATGAGACTTAGGTTGTACTGAAGAAGATAGACAATTTACAAATAAACAAGTGTTTGGGTTTTTTGGGTTTTTTTCCTCACCACGGACATTTTTCATTGCCTTTTTTAGAGAGAGAGAAACATTGATTGGTTGCCTCCCATACACCACAGCCAGGGCTCACACCTGCAACCTAGGTATGCGTCCTGAATGGTGATCAAACCTACATCCTTTCAGTTCATGGGACAATGCTCCAACCAACTGAGCCACACCAGCTAGGGCCAAGTGGGCATTTTTTAAAGATAATTTCAGAATGCATTATATGCTCTGTGTGAATTAAAATAGAAATATGAACTAGAATGATTAGAGAAGACCTCTCCAAGCGACATTTAATCTGAGATCCGATGAGAAGGATGCCAGCTATGGGCAGATCCAACTGGACTGTTTCTAGCAGTGGAGACAACAGGTCTTGAGGCATCAGAGAACCACTGCAATATTCTCAGAGAGCTGCACCAATCACTAGGGAGCAGAGTATGTAAGACTTAGCATCTGATGAAACATGTTGGGAAAAGTGTGGAATAATCCTGTATTAGTTTTCTAGTATTGCATAACAAACTATCCCAAACCATAGAGGCTTGGAACAACAGGCATTCATCATCTCAAAGTTTCTGAGGGTCAAAAATACAGGAGCAACTTAGCTGGATGTTCCAGGTTGGGTCTCTCCTGAGGTTGCAGTCAGTGTTGGCCAGACCACAGCCTCTGAAGGCCTGACTGGCTAGAGGATCTATTCAGTTCCTTGCCATGTGGCCTCTCCTGAGGGCCATTCATAGCATGAGAGAGAGTGAAAGGAAAGAGAGTCAAAGCAGAAGCCTCCACTTGGTCTCAGAAATGACATGCTATCACATTCTGCCACATGCTATTGGCCACACCACTGCATTATTTTCCTGCTGCTGTTGTGACAAATGACCTCAAAGTTAGTGGCTTTAAACAATACAAATTTATTCTCATATAGTTCTAGAAGTCAGCAGTCTGAAACCATCTCACTGGGCTGTAACCAAGGCAGTAACCTTGCATTGCCTCTGGAAACTCTCAGGGAAAATCCACTTTCTTGACTTTCCAGTTCCTGGAGGCAGTCTGTGTTCCTTGGCTTATGCTCCCTTCATTCTTCCCAACCAGCAATAACTAGTCTAGTATCTCCAATGAAACCATTCCTATGGCTCTGACTCTTCTGCCTCCCTCTTCCCCATTTAAGATACTTATTATTACATTGGGCCCACCTGGGTAGTCCAGGATGCTCTCCCCATCTCCAGATCAATTGATCAGCAACCTTCTTCCACCTGCAGCCTCAATTCCCTTTTGCTTTATAATATAACATATTCACAGGCCCCAGGCATTAGGATGTGGACCTCTCTGAGGTCACTGTTCTGCTTACCTCCCATATCAATTATGACATGATGTAGAAGGTGACTGTCTAATAACAGGAAAGCCAAGAGGTGTGGCTCACTGGAGGCCTTTCACAATCCCTTTTAGATTTCCTGCTTGAGCACCTTAGGTGGAGATGAAATGAGAAACACTACAACCTGGGCTCAGACACCTATGGAAATTAAAGCCCAATTTGGTTTCCTAGCCATGTGTAAGTTGGGTCACAATAGTGTGTCCCCAACTTCTTGTTCACCAGCTGGGCCAAGATCCCCTCCAGGGAACATCTTCATGGTGCTGGAGGTGGGAGTGAGGAAGCTCAGGTTCTATCAAACTGTACCACCACCATCTGGCGCTTCCTCATTACACCTGGCTTTGAAAACCAAGGACAACAGGGGAAGTCCTAAAATGACATTGCTCTTCCCATCCTTCCCATCCACTCCTAATCCCTCCCCCAACAGAGTGGGTAAACTCATTCTTTGTTCCACACAGTGGACAAAACAATATATGACGTAGAAAACAGGTGGGAATTTAAGGAACATCCAATGTTTGGGGCAACCAAGGTGTGGGGTTAAGGGTATCTGTTTCAAGGTAACAAGTCTGGATATCTGATTTCTCAGCTTCAGTATGAGATGTGCCCACATGCTGAGAGACCAAAGGGCTATTTTCCACAGCCAGTCCCCCTCCCCCTTTTGCACTGTGTCATCCAGCTGTATTTTCAACAGGAGGTTTCTGGTTATGCAATAAGCATCTCAGGATGTAGAAACAAGTCAGGCAGCAGGCAAGGTCAGCTTAAAGTCATTTTCATGATCAAACTGGTACAGGCAACTTCTAGGCTGTTTAATCCACACTAGGGCCCTGCCTACCCAGAGGCAAAAAAAAAAAAAAAAAAAAAAAAATGAGTATTATTATAAATCTAAAGAGTCCTGGGGTGGAGCTGACTTCAATCCCTTCCTTTACTCTGCTGCCAATATCCCAGAATGATTACTGAGAACTGTTAGTTTCCTGAATGGCCCTAGAATCTGTCTTCTGTCCATTCTGTTATCATTCTACTCCCAAACACCGCCATCTGCCCCCTGGATTCCAGCAAGATCCCCCCAGTTAGTGCCTCCACATCCTGTCTGTCCCTTCTCAAGACACGTTCTTCACTGCAGCCTAATGACCTTTTGAAATCACAAATCTGTCATTATGCCCCCTGCCCCAGTACTACCTTTCTACAGTTCTTAATGTAAAAATTGCTTTATACTGAGCCCCTTCCTACTTCACTCTCTGCACTTCATTGGCAGAGGTCTTCTGTAGCAGGTGCACCACCCATACCCTCCTCCTAACACCTTCAGAGCATGTCTGCTGACCTCCAGCTCCCAGTGTTTTCACTGTTTTTCATGAGTGCTATCTGTGTTTTCTGCAACTGCCTGCTATCCTCAGCCCACAGAAAATGTCTGGTGAGAGTTGGGTGCAAAAACCCAAGGTCACCCATCTGGATGGATCATTTCAGTGTGTATTCCACACTGCCTCCCAGTGTGCCCCAGGAGGGTTCAACCCATTGCCCAGAGTGTCACAAGCTTGACCACTGTCATGGTTAATTTCATGTGTCCATTTGGTTAAGCTATAGTAGCCCTTTATTTTTTATTTTTTTTTTTTCCCCAAAGTCAATCCCACCTGTTGTCCATGTCCATGGTTCCTTTTATAGTAGCCCTTTAGTCACTCAAATACTAATAAAACTGACTGTGAAAGTATGTATAAGGTTGACATCTACAATCTAAGAAGATTACTCTCGATAATATGAATGGGCTTCAATCAGCTCAAAGCCTAAAAAGCACAAACTAAGATTTCCCAAAAAAGAAATTCTGCCTCAAGACTGTATCAGCTTCTGCCTGGACATCCCACACAATGGCTCCAACTGTGAGGCCTCTGCATGGAAAAACTCCCTCTACTCCTTCTGGTTAATTTCACTAATTATCCTTTCAGATCCCATCCACATGTCATTTCCTCCAGGAGACCTCCTCGGACCTCCCATGCCTAGGTCAGACTTTTAAGTACTATGAACTTCTTCATCATAGAATTTATGCAAAATTATAATTTTACATGTATGTATCTACCTTATCAATGTCTATCTCATGCACTTGAGTGTGCAACTCCCGTAGAGGAAGCTTGCTCTAGGCTCTCATATGTGATGGTCACTCATGTGCAGTCACAGGAGGTGCTCAGGAAAACAAGTTTAATTCTACCATGGGTCCTAGAAGCAGGAGGCACTCCACACCATACAGAGCCACATGGGAAAGCCACAGCAAGGCTAGATCAGAAGCAGAAAGAGCCAGGGGGAAGCGTGGTTACGTTTAGCTAATTTGAACAAATGCAGCAGGCTCTTAGCTATAGGGGTGGTCTCTAGTAGCCTGATATCCAGCCCTGGGATGATTAAGACTTCCTGAGGTACAGAGGCCAGTTTAGCAGATACCACTGGGTTGGTTAGTTTGCACATCAAAGGCATGCCAGCAGAGCCCTGCTATCTCTGAGGATGGGTCAGCCCCAGGAGGACAGGCCCAGCCAGTTTTTTTAAGATGTCAAAGTATCATAACTAAAACTAAAACTAAAAATAAAAATATTGCTCTGACTGGTGTGACTCGGTGTTCGGGCATTGTCCCACAAACAAAGGTCACAGGTTCAATTTCCAGTCAGAGCAACATGCCTCGGGGGAGTGGGGGGCAGGTCCCTGGTTAGGGGCACGCAAGAAAAAAAACAATACCAATTGATTTCCCTCTCTCTAAAAATAAATGAATACAACCTCTATTTTAAAAAATTAAAAAACATAGTCTCAGTAGATTGAGCACCGGCCTGCAAACCCTAGTGTCTCCAGTTTGATTTCCAGCCAGGGCACATACCCAGGCTGCAAGCCAGGTCTTCAGCCAGGTCCCCAGCTGGAGACACATTAAAGGCAACCATTCATTGATGTTTCTCTCCCTTTCTTCACCCTCTCTAAAAATAATGAATCAACCCTTTTTTAAAAATTAAAATTTAAAAATTTAAAAATATAAATAATACAAAGCTGCTTTGGGATTTACCCTCTATCAATTTGTGGCCCATAGTAGCCATGTCAAAAATATTTAAGGAATGAATGAATTTTCAGGGCAGTGAAGGTCTGCCCCACTTTACCTGCTCTTCCTTGACTGTCCTGTGGAGGATGTTTATGATCTGAGTGGAGAGATAGGGCCAGAAGTAAAACTAGGAAAGACCTCAGGTGACAAAAGGGAAGGACTTCAGTTAGCATTAAAGGAGAAGTTGATTTTTTCAAAAAATTTTGTTACACAGGCAGTGTACTCAGATTTATTTTTTAAATTAAATTTATTTATTATTGTATTACAATTGTTTCATTTTTTCCCTTTGCTCTCCCCTGCCACACACTTCCTCCCCCTATCCCTCTGTCAATCCCCTGCTCATTGTCCATGTCCGTGAGTCCTCCACACTACCTTCTCAACTGAACCCTTCCCTTGTTTTCCTCCTTCTCTACCTTCCTCCTAGTCACAGTCATCCTACTCCTCTCTCTCCCCTCCTCCATGTCGCTTGTTCATTTCTGCTTTCCTGCTTGCTTTGTTCATTAGTCTCCTGTATTAAGTGAGAGCATATGGTATTTAACTTTTGCTGCCTGGCTTATTTCACTAAGCATAATACTATCCAGTTCCATCCATGCTATTGTATAAGTTCCTTTTTTATTTCTGCTGCATAAATCTCCATTGTGAAATGTGCCACGGTTTTTTGATCCATTCATCATTCACTGAAAGGCACTTAGGTTGTTTCCAGCACTTGGCTATTGTAAATGGCTGCTATGAACATAGGGGTGCATAGGTTCTTCTGAATTGGTGTTTCAGGGTTCTTTGAGTGTACAATAATCCTAGCAGTGAAATCACTGGGTCATGAGGCAGTTCTATTCTTAGTTTTGTTTTGTTTTTTTTTTTGAGGAAATTCCATACTGTATTCCATAGTGACTGCACCAGTCTGCATTCCCATCAGCAGTGCACCAGGGTTCCCTTTTCCCCACATCCTCACCAGCACTTGTTCGTTAACTTGTTGATGATGGCCATTCTGATAGATGTGAGGTAGTGTCTCATTGTGGTTTTAATTTGCATTTCTCTGATGGCTAGTGATGTTGAGCATTCTTTCATGTGCCTATGGGCCCTTTGTATGTCTTCCTTGGAGAAGTGTCCATTCAGGTCCTTTGCCCATTTTTTAATTGGGTTGTTTGTATCCCTGGTGTTGAGTCATATTCACTCTTTATGTATTTTGGAGATCAAACCCTTATCTGAGGTGTCATTGGCAAATATGTTTTTCCATACCGTTGGTTCCCTTTTCATTTTGTTGATGTGTTCTTTAGCTGAGCAGAAACTTTTCAGTTTGATATAGTCCCATTTGTTTATTTGATCCTTTATTTCCCTTGCCCTGGGAGAGATATCAGTGAAAATATTGCTATGTGGGATATCTGCAACTATTCTGCCTATGTTTCTTATAGGACTTTAATGATGGCACTGCTTATATTTAAGTCTTTTTTCCATCTTGAGTTTATTCTGGTGTATGGTGATCTAGTTTCATTTTGCATGTTGCTGTCCAGTTCTCCAAACACCACTTGTTGAAGAGGCTATTTGCACTCCATTTTATATTCCTTCCACCTTTGTCAAATATTAGTTGCCCATAAAGTCCTGGTTTTATTTCTAGGCTCTGTATTCTGTTCCATTGATCTACATGTCTGTTCTTGTGCTAGCACCAGACTGTTTTGATTACTATGGCTTTGTAACATAGTTTGATATCTGATAATGTGATTCCTCCTACCTTGTTCTTCTTTCTCAAGGTTACTGTAGCTATTTGGGATCATTTTTGACTCCATATAAAATGTTTATGTATTTGTTCTAGGTCTGTGCAATATGATGTTGGTACTTTAATAGGGATTGCATTGAATCTATAGATGGCTTTCGGTAGTATGGACATTTTTATGATGTTAATTCTTCCCATCTATGAACATGGTATATGCTTCCACTTACTTGTATCTTCCTCAGTTTCTTTCTTCAGTATTCTGTAGCTTTCCAAGTACTGGTCTTTTATCTCCTTGGTTAAATTTATTCCTAGGTACTTTATTATTATTATTATTATTATATTTTTGCTATAGTGAATGGGATTTGTTTTCTAGTTTCTTTCTCTGATGTTTCATTGTTGATGTATAAAAATGCCTTCGATTTCTGGATATTGATTTCATATCCAGCTATTTTGCCAAATTCAGTTACTAGGTGTAATAGTTTTTTAGTGGAGTCTATAGGGTTTTCTATGTAGTACACTATCATGTCATCTTCAAATAATGACAGTTTGACTTTCTCCTTTCCAATGTGGATGCCTCTGATTTTTTTTTTTTTTTTCTTGTCTAACCACTATGTCTAGAACTTCTAAAACTACGCTGAATAGAAATGGAGAGAGTGGACACCCTTGCTCTGTCTCTGATCTTAAGGGAAAGGCTTTCAGTTTTCACCCATTTAGTATGATGTTAGCTGCAGGTTTCTTGTATATGGCCTTTATTATGTTGAGATATGCTCCCTTTTTTCCCATATTGCTGAGTGTTTTTTTTTTTTCTTTTATCATAAAAGGGTGTTGTACTTTATCAAATGCTTTTCCAGCATCTATTGATATGATCATATGGTTTCTGTCCTTTAGTTTGTTTATGTGGTGTATTACATTTTATTGATTTGTGAGTATTGTACCATCCCTGCATTCCTGGGATGAATCCCACTTCATCATGGTATATGAGTTTTTAAAAATATTGCTGGATCCTGTTTGTCAGTAGATTTATTTTTTAAAAACAGCAGTGATGGCTCACCTTTTTGCACAACACATCAAAGTTACAAATAAAATATAGAACAACTATCCCTCACAACCATCAGAAATCTAGTTGAATGAAAGTCTGACAGCTATGAAATTAAAGAAATCATATCCATCCAAACTGGCGCCATATCTGAAACTTTTATCATGTGGCCAACACTATTTGACAGGTCTTGGAGATCCCCAGAGACTCTGTCCCACCCAATTTATGACCCACCCAAGCTGCTTTTCTATATGAATGGCTGGTCTTGGCTCATGCTTCACAACTTCTTATATCCTATCAAAGAAGCAACAGCTGGCCTCAGTGAGCCCAAAGCCCAGCACTAGCAGCAGCCAGCTTAGATTCACAGCTTGGCTTCACCTAGGAATCTCCAAGCCCAGCACAAGAAGCAGCCATCTCAGATTGCTTTATAGCTCAAGCAGGGTGGCCCTAGGCAAAACACAGGTTGAGGCTGACCTTGGCGGGCATCACCCAGGAAACCTTTGGGTCAGCACACCCAGTGGGCAGTTACAGACCACATCAGAGCACCATCACACTGTTCCTGCACAGCTGATCCTCCACAAAAGGTGGAGGTTGGTGGTCAGTGGTCACAGCCAGTCCTTGCAGCTGACTGGCCTGTGTAAATCCCTTCCATGGGTCTGCCAATAGCAACCAAGGCTCAATTACAAGAAGAGGGTATACTCAGCCCACACAAAGGGCACACCTTGATTACCCAACTTAGGTGATAAGATAGGATGTTCCACTGGATTCTACAGGACACCTACTCCATTAAGGCACACTACCAAGACACGGAATCAAAGCATCTCTACCTAATACATAAAAACAAACACAGGGAGTCTTCCAAAATGAGGAGACAAAGAAACATGGCCCAAATGAAAGAACAGATCAAAACTCCAGAAAATGGACTAAATGAAATGGAGATAAGTAATCTATCAGATGCAGAGTTCAAAACACTGGTTATAAGGATGCACAAGGAATGTAGTGAGAACCTCAACAGTATAAAAAAGATCTAGTCAGAAACAAAGGATACACTAATTGAAATAAAGAACAATTAACAGGGAAACATAAGTACAGTGGATGAAGCTGAGAATCAAATCAATGATATGGAATATAAGGAAGCAAAAAACAACCAATCAGAATAATAATAAGAAAAAAGAATTTTAAAAATGAGGATAGTATAAGCAGTCTCTGGGACAACAACTCCAAGCATTTCAACATTTGCATCATAGGGGTGCCAGAAGAAGAAGAGAAAGAGCAAAAATTGGAAATCTACTTGAAAAAAATAATGAAAGAAAACTCTCTAATTGGGTGAAAGAAGTAGACATAAAAGTCCAGGAAGTTCAGAGAGTCTCAAACAAGATGGATGCAAAGATGCCCACTCCAAGATACATCATAATTAAAATGCAAAACTTTAAAGATAAAGAGAGAAGCTTAAGAGCACAAAGAGAAAAGTTGTTAGTTACCTACAGAAGAGTTCCCATAGGACTGTCAGCTGATTTCTTAAATGAAACTTTTCAGGCTAGAAGGGATTGGCAAGAAATATTCAAAGTCATGAAAAGCAGGGACCTACAGCCAAGATTTCTCTACCCAGCAAAGCTATAATTTAGAATGGAAGAACAGATAAAGAGCTTCCCAGACAAGAAAAAAAAACAAAGGAGTTTATCATCACCAAACCATTATTATATGAAATGTTAAAGGGACTTATTTAAGAAAAACAATATCAAAACCATGAACAATAAAATGGCAAACAGTACACATTTATCAATAATTGAATCTAAAAAACAAACAAGAACAGAAACAGAATTATGGATACAAAGAGTTTTGTGTTGATGGTTGCCAGATGGGAGGGGCATCTGGGGGAATGGGTGAAGAGATTAGGGGAAATAAGAAGTACAAAGGTAGTTACAGAATAACCATGGGGATATAAAGTACAGTATAGGAATGAAAAAGCCAAAGAACTTATACACATGACCCATGGACATGAACAATGGCTGGCAGATTCCTTGAGGGAATGGGGGGTGCTGGGTGGAGGTGAGGCAAAGGGGGAATATTCCAGACAACTATAATAGCATAATCAATAAAATATAATTAAGTAAAAGAGAGAAAATAAAAATTTCCTGTGTTAAAAATAAAAAAAGACAACATGCCCTGGCTGATGTGGCTCACTGGATTGAACATCAGCCTGTGAACCAAAGGGTTGCTGGTTTGATTCCTAGACAGGGCACATGCCTGGGCTATAGGCTGGGTCCCTGGTTGGGGGCATGTGAGAGGCAAGCAGTCATGTATCTCTCACACATTGATGTTTCTCTCCTTCCCTTTCTCCCTCCCTTCACATCTCTCTAAAAATAAACATAAAATAAAATAAAATAAATGATAGGCCAACAATGGAGTCACTTGTGCTAAACCCCACCTATGAAAACCAAGACTTAATATGTAACCTAATTGCAGTCACAACCTCCCCAGGAATACAATTTTAACCACTCAGTCTGGGATAGCTGGTCTGCCCCAAAGAGGTAATCTGCCACCTAGACCCCATTTGTCCCCCAGAGGTAGGTATCCTAAGCCTGACAGTCTACCCTTTTCTTCCTCCATTCAATAAAAGATCTGCATTTTATATAGCTCCTTGGAGCTCCTTTCTACTTGCCAGATGGGATGCTGCCAGATTCATTAATTGTTCAATAAAGCCAATTAAATCTTTAAATCATACTTGTTTGATTTTTTATTTAATGTAAAGTCTGATGAAATCGAAACAATGCTTGTTCCTAAGTTAACATTATTATAATAATATCCAAGATATTGAAACAGAGGGTCTTTTTTACTTTGATTAAATTTAATTTTAAATCCTAGCTCTGGAAATCATCTGCCCCCTGCCCCTCTCTATAAGCCTAAGAGACCCAGCCTTTCCCCTGGATTATCATCAACCCTCACAGAATATAGTAGCCTGGACCTGACTAATGGTCTTCGGTTTGGACCTCTGGCAGGCTAAAGATAACATCTTGACCTCAGTTACATTTCAGCTCTAAGCCCTAATGTAGACAGACACCCTGGCTACTTTCCCATGAGACTGGACAGAGGAACAGAGGAACAGATCTTAGAACACTGTCCTCAAGACCAGTAGAAATAATTCCTTACCCTCACCTCCAACCAATAAGCACTCAGCACAGCGGGAACTCTTAACCCACTGTGTCTTGTGAGCTTGGCTGCTATAATCTGTAATGCTATTAGGCAAGTCCCTGTTTTTTAGAGCATAAGCTCCTTGCCTTTGTATTGGCCAATTCAATGTTAAACTGTTTTTTTCTTTCTTTCTTTCCTTCTATACTGCAAACTCTTGCTCAGGAATTTCTTCAGGCCAGTGCATGTAGGCAGGTGGACTCGGGAAAAACAACACTAGAGTCTGGTAACCATATTATCTTGGAGAAGTTTCATGGAGTGTACACGGATCTCTCTTTGTGCTACTTTTGCAGTTTCTTGTGAGCCATAAACTATTTCAAAATAAGAAATTTCAATTAAAAATTGCTTACAATCATACCACCCAAAGATAACTACTGTTAACATTTTGTAATTTTTGCTTCCAGACTTGTTATGCAGACTCGTTTGTTTTATAAATTGCATTGTACATGCTGTTTTGAAATCAGCTTTTTCCTTTACCTCCTTTTTAGCACAGTGATCTTACCACTGGCTGCCTTAATCAGCTAGTAAGCCTTGAAAGATCCTGGTGGCTTTAAAGACAGAATAGAAATTCTTTCCTCTATTTAAAAACTCTGAACATTGTATATAACACCAACATCAGGTGCCTGCCAGATGGCAGGAAGACAGCCAACAGACTAGGGACATGAGGATCCACTGGACACACATCACTGTGTGCCTTGGGTTTTCTTTTTGCTTCCCATATCCCAGACTTGGAGCTAAGGATCCTGGATTCTGAAACTATGAACAGGCACAGACAAAAAATAAATACATAAATAACCGAAAGCCAGCAGCAATGCATCTTTACATCAATCTCTCTCTCTCTGCCCTGCTCTCTTCTCTGTTCTGCTCTCTATACACATCTATTTCTCTCATTCTCACCCTCCTGCTTCCCTCTCATAAGGAAGGGCTCATGATTACATTGGAGCCACCAGATAATCCAGGATAATCTACACACCTCAAGATCACTAACTTAAACACATGTTCAAAATCTCTCTTGCCATTCAAGGCAACATGTTCATAGTACCTGGAAGTTGGGACTCAGACATCTTTTCGGCAAGAAGCGAGTCTTTATTCCACCCACAAGTACAAAGGGGTAAAGAATAAATCTCCCTTTCCCAAACTCTCAGAACTCTCCTCACAGGTGTTGTTTCCAGTTTCTAATGTATTCTTCTGAGGTGTTTTATGCAACTCCAATGTATCTTTATCTTTTTCACTTTTTTTTCACAAATGATTGCACACTGGCTACCCCGTTTCCTAACTTCTTTTCATTAACAGCACATCCTGGGGATTGCCCCCTCCACTGGGAGGCGGATCTGCCTCGGAGCATCAGGGAGCCCCAGCTATTACATTGGTTCAAAGCCAGGTCCTGGTGTTCTGAGAGGACTGGGGAGACACAGGAGGAATCTCAGCCCTGGGCAAGTTACCAAAATCGACACCCAGGAACAGAAACTTAACAACCACAAAACAATTGCACAAATATTTATTTAGTGGCTGCGACAAGCCAGGTGCTAAGCTGATGCCGGTTTACATTAGGATGAGACAGTCAGGTCCATCTCTGTCTGTCCACAGCCACACAGTCAAAGGAAGAGACAGGTGAGAGGCTGTTGCTATTTATATGGTAAGTACTGTGGTGGGAGGTAAAGAAATCTATGGGAGAGTGGGGTGGGGAAAGAATGTATTATCAGGGTAGGTTCACTGCTACAACAACAGCAAGTCTTATTTTTCACATTACAATCTAATGCTGCCTAAGGAAAGGGCAGGTGGGGGTCCATTGCACACAGTCATTCAGGGACCCAGGCTCTTTCCACTTGATGGCTCTGTTGCCCTCTCCCAGGGAGTCAGAGTTCCCTGTGGAACCCTCCTTTCCCACACATCCGACATCTAAGCTGGTGAAGGAAGGAAAGAGAGACTGTGGAGGAGGAGGACATGGGAGATTTTCTGGTTAGGCTTTGTATAGGTTCTGCCCACACTCCATTGGCTAGAACTGAGTCACATGGCCCAATCCATCTGCTTGGGAGCCTGTGAAAGGGAGTTTAAACCCTAAGCCCAAAAAGGAAAAGAGCCAGAGTTTAGTGAATACGTAGCATGCTGTGCTGCACCAGACTTGAGAAATGGGAGAAACTTCCTAGAGGGGCCATTTCTAGCTAATTCGTGAGGGGTACACAAGAGTTACCCAACGAAGGGAGGCAAGAGAAAGTAGGAAGGTGAATGTTGCAGGCAACACCAATGTAAGCGAGAACACAGAACACTGAAAATCATGATATGTTGTAGAGAGGAAAGAAGTTCTGCTTGTCTGGAGTGGGGGGTAGAGGGGTTAAGGAATTGATCCCAAGAGAAATCAAATCCCTGGAAGGTTTATTAGTTGGAGATGAGGTTTGCATTCTAGAAAATTTTCTCTAGCTTCTGGGTGGAGAAAAAATCGGAAGGAACAATAGAAAGTGCCAGACGTCCAGCTATGTGAAAAAAGCTGACCATTGAACTACAGGCCTGGCTGCGGAGAGAAGCAGAGATTTGGGATGCTAAACAAGGATCAAAGCTGAGTTTTTATGTTGGACAACTGAATGGCTGATGATTCCATTTGCCAACAAGGACAACCCTGCTGTTTTACTGTGGTGAAATCCACTGTAGATTTGCTAACTTTGTGGTGCCATGAGACATTTAGAGAGAAATGGCATGCAGTCTAATCACATTTGCATCTGAAGATTAAGGAATGGATTCAGGCTGAGGATGTAGTCATGAGAGTTGATGAGCTTACTCCAGGGAGAAGAGAAAGGAGAAAAAAGGGGCCTTGGGGTGAAATCCTGTGAAATGCCAACATTTAAGAGGTACGGAGAATATGGAGCTCTCCCAGGCATCTGATATGAAACAGCCAGGGACATCGGGAGAAAACTGAGCCATGGCATCATGAAAATCAAGGAAAGAAATAATTTCATGAAAGTATGAGGGATCAACAGAGTGAAACTTGCATAGAGGTAAAGTAAATTAAGGGCTGAAAACCATCAATCAATGTTACAGAAATAGCATGAGTCCAAGGGCCCTGAGGTAGGAGAGAGGTGCTCAGAGTGAAGATGCCAGCCCAGTGGCCAGAAAATGCAGAGCCAGGGTTTGGCAGCAGAGGTGAAGTCAGAGAAGTGACAGGAGACCAGGAGCTGTAGAACCTCCTAGAACACTCTGAGGACATTTTTTATCCTCACCTGAGGACATTGTTTTGTTTTGTTTTCATTACTTCTGGAGAAAGAGGAAGGCAGAGAGAGAAATATTGATGTGAGAAAGAAACATCAATTGGTTGCCTCTTGTATGTGCCCCAACTAGGCATTGTATGCTCTTGGACCAGGGATCGAGCCCACAACCTAGGCATGTGCCCTGATCAGGAATCAAACTTGCAACCTTTTGGTTGTGAGATGATGCTCCAACCAAATGAGCCACACTGCCCAGGGCTGAGGACTTTATCCTTGACTGTGAATGTGATGGGTACTTGGTCACTGAAGGGTTTAGATCAGAGAAGGGGTGTGTTGTAACTTAGGTTTTAAAAGACCACTCCAGATTCTGTGTGGAGAAAAGGTTGGAGCAGAAAAGGAAACTGGCAGTCTGAGGGACAGAAATAAGAAAGGGCGATGATCCAGGTGAGAGGTGAAGGCAGATGGGACTGCAAGTGGTAACAGTGGAGATGGTGAGAAGCAAAGCCACTCTAGAAATATTTTGAAGGTAAGAACCAGCTGGTTGTTTGTGGAATGTAAGCTGGAGGCATCAATAATTTCCCCAGAATATTATTTGGCAATAAAGGAATGAAGGACTGATTCGCACTAAACCTGCGTGAACCTTGAAGATATTTTGCTAAGTGAAAGAAGCCATGCCAAAAGGTGATGTGTTTATTGTATGACTCCAGTTATGTCAGTCACTTACAACAGGTAGATCTACCGAAACAGAAAGTGGAGCAGTAGTTGCCAGGGTTTAAGGGTGGGGAGAAAGTGGAGAGACTGCTTAATAGGTGCAGCTTTTCTTATGGGGAGGTATTAGATACCTCTAATTAGGTAAAGGTGGTGATTGCACAACATTGGGAATATACTAAGTGTCACTGAATGATTCACTTTAAAATGGTTAATTTATGTGAATTTCACCTCAACAAAAAATGTTTTTTAAAAAATGACTCCATCCTTGGCTGTGTGGCTCAATGGGTTGAATGTTGGCCTTTATACCAAAAGGTCTCTGGTTCGATTCTGTAAGGGCACAGGCCTGAGTCGCAGGCCAGATCCCCAGCTGGGGGCCTGAGAGAGGCAACTGATGGGTGTTTCTCTCACACATTGATGTTTCTCTCCCTCTTTTTCTCTCTCCCATCCCCTCTTTCTAAAAAGTAAATAAACTCTTTTAAAAATTTAAAAATGATTCCAATGCCTTTGGCCTGAAAACTTGAAGAATGGGTTGCCATCAACAGAGGTAGAGAAGATTCCAGGAAGAGCAGGGTTGGGAAGAAAGCCCCAGCATTCAGTTTTGGAGGCCTGTTAACTTAGAGATGCCTACAGAACAGCCAAGTGAGATCGTCAAGCACACAGGCATGTGTTTAGGTTTCAGAGAAGATGCTGGAATGATTTGGAAGTCTTTAGAAAATAGCTCATTTTCAGACTTGGGCTTGGCTGATAATACATTTCTGCTTCCTGGAAGAAGAGGTAATAAGTGGAAATTAGGTTGCTACAGAGAAGTAAAACATTTCATGTGCCATACATCCAAGTTTGAAGAATGAAATTCATACTGTCTCCATTAGAACCATAGTGCAGCTCTTTAAAGGCACCCAGGCATGACTGAACCAGAGCCAGGAAGAGCCTGACTTGCCAGGAAGGCGGGGAGGCTGCGCTGTTTCTGGCTCTTCAGAGCATCCATGTACAACCTGCGAAACAACCTCCAACTTCATGTCTTCCATAAACATTTGTCCGTTGTGCTTGTTAGCATTGTTTTCATCCTGCTGAGACTTGCCCATAGAAGAACCAGAGGAACACATCTGGTTTATTAGACCAGCAAAATTTTGTCAAACTAAGGGATGAAGTGTGTAGAGAAACAATCTCCCATTGTTGGTAGTCACAGACATTTAACAACCATCACCATCAAATAGTGACAACTAATAATTAAGCCTTGTCTATATGCCCAGCACTCTGCTCAGAGCTTTGCATTTTTCATCTCATCCTGCTCTAATGTGAAGCCTGTGAGGTTAGGTATTATTACTAGCCCCAGTTTTACTTGTCTAAACAAGCACAGAGATGTTAAATGATCTGCTGAAGGTCACACAGCAAGTAAATGAACAAGCAAGAGGCAAACTCAAATATGTCTGACTCTAAATTCCTGTACTTGGGAGGAATAAAAACAGAAAATATCAGAAGCCTTCCATTCCACCACTTGACAATCAGTAGTAGCTAGAAAAGGTGAGCAAGTGTGAGTCTCGCAAACCATGATGAGTCTCCTCCCCAGCATTTAGCAGGGATTAACACATAATTATTGCCCAGAGCTTGCTGAGTGAATGAATGATTGAATGAACAAGCACACAAAAGGATGATTCATCTGTGTGGTATTGCATTGTGCTAATTAGATAGGCTGTCTCTCCAGCCAGGCTGTGGGACGCTTATGAAGAGACCTCTGACATCGGAGACCATGTGACTGCCTCCTACATTGAGGAGGTTCCTGTTCAGGGCGCAGGGCGCAGGGCGCAGGGCGCAGGGCGCAGGGCGCAGGGCGCAGGGCGCAGGGCGCAGGGCGCAGGGCGCAGGCTCGGATCACAAGCAGCTGGCTCTTGCTTAGACGCTGCCCTGCTCTGGGCTAACTGTGAAACCTTGAGCAATGTATCCAACTTCTGCGTGCTTTCGTTTCATTTGGAAAACAAAGAGACTTAACACTTACGCCTTAAATGTATTTATCAAGATGAATATGTTAAGATGCTTATAATAGTAGCTGCTCAACAAACACTAGCTGTGTGTCCATGGAGCCAACGGAAGAGTCCCTGGCTGTCCTCTGGCAACAGTGGGAAGCTGCCATCACTGCTGGGACACAAGGAACAGATGTGTCCATCCCAGGGGCCACCAGGGATGAGCTAGAACACACCAGAGGCATGGCCTGTGAAGTTGGGAAGGGCAGGCTGCCCTTGCTCCTCTCTTTCTCACCATCCAATCTCCTGCCAGTGCCTCTTTCTGACTCAATTTAGCTAGAAACCAGTTGGCCAGTTAGCACTATAGTTTGGGGAGTAGTTTGCAGAAGAAAAAGGAAGAGGGGGAATGAATAAATCTGATCAAACAGGCCATTGACTGTATCTCTGTCTCACCTGCCTTTGGAACCCCAGCACCTCACATAGTTGTTGGCACCTAGAAGGTACTTCAAAAATAGAAAAGAAAGATGGGAGGAAGGGAGAACAACAGGCAGACACCAAAGCCAGTTTTTAGTCTAGAGGGAGCAACCTCAGTGCCTACAGAGCCAGGCAGCTTATGTTAAAGGCATGGTGCTAGCACTAACCGGTTATGCGAGGATCAAACGAGACAGCACACCCTGTCTAAATGGGGCAGCCCTACTAAACTGTGGCCAACTTCTGCCAAGCAGAAATGCAGGTTCCATGTTACCTGAATTGCTGGCTTTTCAGGAGAAACCAACAATCCCGACTTTAAAGTTAAATCTACTGTTTTTTACATGTTGGTAAAGAAATCAAATCCAGATGAGTTTGGGATGCCTTGTAGGTCCAGAAAGGAGCTTATGAGAGGCTACCCAGGGTCACAGTCATAGCAAGAGAACCTGGAAGCAGCCTTGTGGAGCTCCCCTTGCTTATGTTGGATCACTTGTTTTCCCACTGGCTTCCCTGGTTAGGTTGGGTCATTTTTAAACATCAAAAAGAGTGGATGAGTGATCTTAGAATGGATCCTAGAACAGAAAAAGGACATTAGTGGAAAAACTAAAAAAGTAAAAATAAAGCCTGGAGTTTAGTTACTGGTAATTTGTCCATGTTGGTTTCTCAGTTTTTGTCAAAGGAACTATGATAATGTCAGATGCTATCATTAGGATAACTGAATAAGGGTGTACGGGGCTCTCTCTACTGTCTTGCAACTTTTCTATAAATCTAAAATTATTCCGAAATAGTCCTGACTGGTGTGGCTCAGCAGGTTGGGCATCACCCCACAAAGCAAAGGGTTACCGGTTCAATTCCAGGTTAGGGCACGTGCCTGGGTTGCAGGGCCAGGTCTCCAGTTGGAGGCGTGTAAGAGACAACCAATTGGTGTTTCTCTCCCACTCTTTCTCCCTCCCTTCCCCTCTCTCAAAAAATAAATAAAATCTTTAATGAAAATAAATGATAAAATTATCCCTAAATAAAAGTACATTTAAAAAAATAATGAATGTGATTGAATGAAATTGAAAAACTCAATTTTTAAGGATTAGTGAGTTTGTAATGATACTCAATAAAAAAAGAAAACAAAAAATAATTTGCCACCATTGAAAGAAGCTATTGCATCAAATCTTTACTCTAAAAAAGTAGTAATTGAAGGGAAATAACTTATTTTGACCTAGTCAATGAGGGAAAAAACCTCCTCTGTACAGAACCCCAGCTCATAAATGTTGAAGGATAGTACAGTATTAGAATTTTGCAACCCCAAATGCAATAGTTGACTCAGGCAATGATCATCAATGGATGCTGAAACCAAAGGGTGAAAGGATCAAGGAACACTGGGTAGTCACATGGGCTAAATCATCAACTCATAGAGAACTTACTGGTTTTTAGAGAAGAAATGACTTTACAATGGAGGAGTCAGGTTGTCACCACTGATGAATTGTCACCACAGCGATCAATCCTTGCTTCATTAATGAGACAACCAGTTATTATCAGCCTCTGCTTTGATCTAATAGGATACTCACAAGCACCACCGGGAGGAATTCTTGCCAAAAATGTTTAGCCAAAATCATATCAAATCTTTATATCAAGATTCTAGTTTATAGTAAATACAAGAGGTAGGACACATTAAATGCATCACAAAGAAGGAGTAAGACAAAATCAAGAAAATGGGACATTCTACCAGTAAGGCAATGACCTTGGTTTCTTTACAAGTCAATTGCATGGGAAAAAGGGAGGAGGATTGAAAGGAGAGGGGATTCTGGACTTAAAGGGATTTAAGAGATATGATTGTTACTCATGTGATTGAATTAATTTTAAGGCCACATAGTTGCTGACTTTTGTAAGGCTGCCTGTTGTAGGCTGTGGGTCCACACTAGGTAGAAAAATTTTCTCTTTCACTGGACTGAGCCAAATAAGTCTTCCATTTGCCTTCCCAATGTGAACCAGTGACTTGGGGCCAATTTGGTAGCAATTAGCTTCAGAAATAAGTCTGCAAGAAATTAACAAAATTAAATTTAAACATTTTTAAAGATTTTATTTATTATTTTTAGAGAAAGGCAGAAAGACATCAATGTGTGGTTGCCTTTCACCTGCCTCCAGCTACAGAGCTGGCTGGAGACCTGGCTTGCAACCTGGTCATATGTGCCCTGGCTGGGAATTGAACCAGCGACCTTTGGGTTCGCAGACCGGAGCCTTATCCACTGTGCCATCAGCCAGGGCTTAATTTTTTTTTTTTTTTTAAATGAATCTGACTCACTAAATACTAATTGTCTGGGAAGGCTTAGTTAGCCCTAAATTCTCTCACACTCTGGGGATACTAGGTATCCCTGCAGAGCATCTCCTGACCCTAACCACTTCTCACCACCTCCTGTCACTCAATCTGCTCCCTGCTTCAGTCCTTACCACCCTGTGGTTTTCAACAATTCTTATGAGTGAGTCTTTTCATCTTCCAGTCATGCACACCCAAAAGAATTGAAAGTGAGCACTCAAACAGATATTTGCTCACCTGTGTCCACAGCAGCATTATTCGCAATAGTCAAAAGAGGAAATACCTCAAGTGCCCATCAGCAGATGAATGGATAAACAAACCAGGGTCTGTTCATACAGTGGAATATTATTCAGCCTTAAAAAGAAAGGAGATTCTGTCACAGGCTACAGCATGGATGAATCTTAAGGACACTATGCCTTGTGAAATAAGCCCGTCACAAAAAGATGAGTAGTGTATGATTACACTGATATGAGGCAGCTAGAGTAGTCAAATTCACAGAGACAGGAAGTAGAATATTGGTTACCAGAGGCTGGGAGCAGGGGACTGGTTAATTATTGTTTAATGTGTACAGAGTTTCAGTTTGGAGAATGCAAACGTTCTGGAGATGATAGTGCTAATGGTTGAGTAACAATATGAATGTACTTAATGCCACTGAACAGTACACATAAAAATGGTTAAAATGGTAAATTTTATGTTATGTGCATTTTATCATAATTTTAAAAATATTTCAGACACATGCATCACTCCAAACCCTCCAAAGAACCTCACCTCACTCTGATTCCAGACCTAAGTCCCTCCAAGACCCTCACCTCTCCAACTCCTTACCCCTATTACCTTTCTGAACCCCCCTCTTACTCTCAACTCTTTGTTCACTTTTGCTCCTTACTGCTCCTCAGACATGCCAGGTACTGTCTCTGCCTCTTCTAGATGTTTACAGTGCTGCCTTCCGCACTCCCTTTAGGCTGACTACCCTATTGAAAATTCAACCTCCACCCTGTTTTCTTTAGTTGAAATTCTCTTTTCTCCATGGAAGTTATTACCACCTAAAATATTCTCTATTTTATTTGTTTACTGGCTTTGCTCACTAGAATGTAAGAATGAATGTTAGAGTGTTTCAAAATCTCCAAGCCCTAACCTGACCTTTCTCAGGGTTCCCGGATGCAACTGAAAACCTCAATAGCAAAGTTGCGAAGTTTATTACCAGATCTTCTTTCCACAGGCGGCACTGATTAAAGTTTCCTTCTGGACCAATAAGGAGATAAAGTTGGACAAGTATGTGCTCTGATTGCCCACGTGAGCCTGAGCACCAGCTGGGCTCTGCTCTGGGCTCTGTGGTTGGATTTCTGGGAACCAGGTAAAGCTACCAGTCTTGGCAGCAGCCAGAGGCTTTCGTGGCAGACCAGTGAGGTGGTGAAGGCCAAGAGAAGATAGCCATGATGCACTGGCAGCAAAGTCCCCTCCGTCCCGCCTGCAATGGAATGCCCACAGGGCAGAAACAGACTGGCAGGCTGGGTGTACCCGCACTGGGTACCTGGGAATGGGGAGCAGGGGGAACCAGGGAACTCAGGCCCAGCAGGTATGGAAGTCCTGTGTTGCCAAACCTCCTGATGACTTGTTTTTCAGATAATCAGGAAGTTGGGTTTTAGGCACTATTTCCTTATTTTTAAACATTGGTTTAAAATGTTTTTAAATACCATGTGATCTGACAAACCACTTTTGAAAACTAGCCCCCCATCCATCCATCCTCCATATACCCCACTCCAAGATGACCAGTTTACAGCTCTGCGAATTTGCAGAAATTTTAAGAATGTGAACTCTGGTTCCAGAAAGACTTGACTTTGCCCCAGTTTAGAGATATTCCTTGACATCTGTAAGTCTGTTTCCTTACCTGTAAAATGAAGGTGGGGGACACCTCATTAGAGTTAGCAGGTGCCTGACAAATAGTATTCATTGTATTAATGAGGGGAGAGAGGGAGAATCAAAGGGCCTGGGAAATATTGGAGAGAGGAAAGGGAATAACTAAAGAACATATATGGACTTAGCTGATATTCTGTGTCAGGGGAGCACCTAAGCTTGCTATCTATTGCCTGAGATGATAAGACTGAAGATCCAGGGTTCCACTTTTGCTCTACGGGCCCAGATAAAGATTCTGCAAAAAAGCCAGAAACCCAGTGCCCCCAGGGCTTCCAGACCTTCAGGTGGTGCTGCATTCCTATGAGGGGCCCTATCTCTGGGGTGGCACAGGTCCCAAACCAGGGCTTTCCTTTCTGTACTAAGTACAGTCTGAGCCTAACTGTAGAATTTAATATCTGTGCTTGTACTTTATCTTATTAGTTTGGAGCATGACATTCCAGGCTGTAAAGATTCTATAATCAATGTGTTAACCATCCCTCTGAGTTTCTTCTTTGGTAGTTTAGATAAAATTTTTGCCAGGATCAGTTAAGAGTCTTTTGGTTGCAAGCAACAGAAACCCCAACCCAAGATGGCTTAGCAAAAGGAAATTGATAGTCTTGTGCACGTAGAATGTCCAGGGGTAGGGCTGGTTTCAGGTATGGCTTGATGTGGGTCAAATGATGAAACCAGGACCTAGTTTCTCTCTGTCATCTTTCTGGGTGGGATCCATCCTTATACAGCCTCTTCCTAGCTACAGCTCCACACTAGACTCCAAAGCAGTGTGGAGTGGGACTCCTACAGGCTCAAAGAAAACATCCTTGTATAGTTTCACTGACTATGGTTAACCTGACTTGGTCACGTTCCCTCCCTTGAACAAATATCCTGACGGTAATATAACGTGCTAATTTCTAGGCCTGTATGGTATCAACCCTGAACACAGGGTAAATGAAACCAACATCCCAGGATTAAAATATGGACTAGATGCCAGGAAGGAGTGGAGACTCTTGAGCTAAATCAGGTGCAGTTACCTGAAGTAGGATGAATGGATGTTCAGTGCCCCTCTCCTTATGAAAAAGAAAATATTCACTTTATCTTCTATGCAAAGTATTATTGAAATAGTGGCCATAACCTACAGCCTCTAACACTTCATTGATCACCAGGGCTTGCTGGACTTGCTTTTGGCTCTTGGATCCCTTTCTATATCTCATCATCTCCTAGATTGCACTAACCTGATTTTTAAAAAAGCAGAAGGACTGCTCTTCTGCAATGGTATATAAACACCCACCAGAACATGAATCTACCCAGACACGAATTTGTCTGACTGCCTAATTCAGCCCACGTATTTTCATCTAGGAAAATTTCTGATTTTTTTTTAACTTGGCCAAAAACCCACATGGACTCCAGCTGACATCATTCAGACCAGAGTTTCTACCAAAAGACAGAAAGAAGCAAGTTCGATCTGTAAGAAGCCATGCCTTCTCTGAGACAACATACCTTTTCCTGTTCACAACTGTTTAAAATACATAGACCTTAAAATGTGTTGGCCTAGCATCGGTCAGTCCATACTTTCTATACATCCCCAAAACCCCAGCCTCCACAGACTGGAAATCATGGTACAAAGAAAAACATGTCATTTGTACAAAGTTACTCACACCAACACAGACCTGGAGGAGATGCACCTTAATAATGTCCAACACGGCCTGGCCAGGAAAACAGTTCATGAACCAAAAGAAACACTCTCCAAAATAGCATGCATTGTGTAGAACCATATTAAATTGCCATTTTTATAGGTTAGTAATAGTCTAATGTCAACAATTTCATATGGATATACTAGGACAGTGGTTTTCAAAGTGTGGTCCACCAACTCCTTTGGAGGAGAAGTGTATCCCAAAAGCCCTTTCAAGAACAATGAGGTTAAAGTTATTTCCCTAATAATACTAATAATGCATGCCTTCTTCATCACGCTGATCTTTGCACAGACAAAGCTAATACAGGCAGAATTCCACAAGGTTGGGTTTTCTTTATTCCAACTAAACAACGTACTGAAACAGATGGAGGGCAGAAGCAGATATGAGAACCCACCTGCTTTTCATTAAACTGGACATTAAAGAGATTTGCAAAAATACTGAACATGCCATTCTTCCCACTAATTTTTTTGGCTTGGAAAATATTTTTCATAAAGACATTTTGTTTATGTTAACATAAAATTGATTTACTATTATTATGTTTTAATATTTTGAAAGTATCTAATATTTAAATTTCTAACATCTATCAACAGATGTAATCCACATAAACAAAACCTGTGATCTTCAATAATTTTAAAAAGTGCCAAAAACTTTGAGAACTCCTACATTAGGATAACCTACAGAGAAACATACATGAAATAAAGTGAAACAATCAGAACAATAAGAAAACATATAAAAATGTGGCAACAACACTGAGTTCAGAGACCACAGTATTTTTTAGAGATCAATTTTAAATACAAAAATAATGAAACAATGATCACTCTAGGCCTCATAACCCAAAATTAAATGTTAATATTTTGTAACATTTGCTTTTAGTCCTTTTTACAGATTAATAAATTAGTAATTAACTAGCTAATTAATTAAATCTTCCAGCTAAAGTTAGAACCCCTTCGGTCCTCATCCTATTTCCAAACTCCCAGGTCACTACTACTGTAAATTTTAGTGGTTTCCTTCCACTACCTTTATTTATAACTTTTAACAGCATATACAGTGTATGTAATTCTTTTATGTGCTTTACATTTTCACTTGAAATAATGCATGCTGTACAAATTCATCTGCTGCATTTAAGTGCAAAGTTTCTGGCTTAAGACTGCCCAGGTTCAAACCCTGATTCTGATGCTTCCTGGATGAGTGACCTTGGGCAAGTTACTCGACCTCTCTATGCCCCAGCTTAATTGATAAAATAGGGATAATACTGGTACCTATCCCATAGGTTGTCGTGAGTCCGAACATAAGTGCCTAGAACAGTGGCACAGAGTAAACACTATAAATGTATTAGCTGCCCTAGGTGGTGTGGATCAGTTGGTTGGTGCATCATCTCAAACCTGAAAGGCAGTGCGTTTGATTCCTGGCCAGAGAACATAACTAGGTTTTGGGTTTGATCTCCAGTTTGGGTGCATACAAGCCCTGGTCCAAGTGTGTATGGGAAACAACCAATCACTGCTTCTTTCTCTCCACCTTCTCTCACCCTTTCTCTCTCTCTCTAAAGGCAATCACAGTGAATAGGCCTTCAGTGGTCAGGGGAAAAGGGGTTGGGGGGAGGGGGAAGGCAGAGGCAAGGAAGGGGAGCAGCTTAGACAAGAACCTAGTATAAAGGAACCATGGACATGGACAACAGGTGGGATTGACTTTGTGGGGAATGGGTGGGTGGGGAGGGGGACAGAGGGGAGCAAAAATGGGATGGATGTAATACAACAACAATAAACTTTTTAAAAATAAATAAAAATAAAAATAAAAATTGGAAAAAAAATAAAGGCAATCAAAAAATATCCTCAGGTGAAGATTTTCTTAAAAATGTTTGCTCTCATTATTATTTTAATCTCTTACATTTTTCATTCATGATTTTGAAATTTATGAACATCCCTATAAACAAATGGAATGTGTTTCTTGTTCAGTACTGTATAGTATTTAATCAAATAACCACTTCACACTTAATTATTTTTCTACTAAAAATAATGAAATAATAAACTTTTTTTCTATTGTACTTGTAGAGATTCATACATTTATACTGTAAAAAAACCTTGGTTAAGTAATTTTTTGTGGGGTTCAGCCTCCCACAGGCCCAGTTTCTGTGGTAACAGGATAATCACACACACACACACACACACGTAATATCTATATCCTCATTTCCCAAAACCTGTAATAATGGTAAGTTATATGGCAAAGGAGACTTAAGATTATATGCAGATAGAACTAAGGTTTATCAGTTAACCTAGAAATGGAGCGATTATCTGGGTTATCTGGGTAGGCCAAATGCAATCACAGGATCGTTTTAAGTGAAAGAGGGAGGCAGGGAGAGAGAATCAGAGAGATGGCATGTGAGAAAAACTTGGCACAATGTTGCTTACTTTTAAGATAAAAGAAGGGGCCACAAGCCAAGGAATGTAAGCAGTATCTAGAAACTGGAAAAAGCAAAAAGGTAGATTCTCTCCTAGAGCCTCCAGAAGGAACACAGTCCTCCCTACCACATCTTGATTTTAGTGGTGTCAGACTTCTGACCTCCAGAACTCCAGAACTGTAAGATAATACATTTGTGTGTGTCAAGCCAGTACATTTGTAGTCATTTGTTACAGTAACAAGTGAAAAGAAACGGTCTCTCAATGGCAGAATGAAGGCTGACATTTGGGATTTGCTGTGCAGGTGAAACACGAAAGCCCATGTGTTATAGATATTGGCAGGGGAGTGTCTAGAATGATAGTCCTTGGAAACTTGACCTGATGAATAGAAGAGAGGGAAGAAGTGAGATTGAGGAAAGGGGAGGGCCCGATAATGCACTGAAGCCTGTGTGTCCTGGGAGGAAATCAGAGGCCAGCCACCAATAGGCTGTTTGAATTCCTAATGCAGAGGTGGGGCTTCCAAGGGGATGACAGGGATCTGGAAGTGACCTTTCCAGGGATGGCTGAGGCAGAGGGAAAGTGGTCCTGGGGAAAGAAGAGGTGAGCCAACTCAGTGGTCAAGAGAGGCACAGAGACATTTCTGGGGAGATCAGCTGTAGAAACCTGTTCTCCTAAAATCCTTACCTGTCCCAGAGAACACTGTGCCCAAAGGGGTGTGTATGTGATGGGTTTGCTGGTGCACAGGTGTGTATGTTCAGGTACACTTCCAGGTAGGTTAGGGTGTTGTAGGTGGCACGTGATGAGAGGCAGGGACTGTGGGGGCAAAGGTGTGTCTGGGGGACACACAGATGAGGGGTCTCCTGTGTTCATAGTTGTGGCACTTGTGGTTATGCAGATGTGCCTAGGGAGAGTGGGGATGAGTGCGTTGCGGTACAGTGCGGAGTGTGAGGTGTGGGATGTTGGACGTGCGTGTGGTAAGAGTTTAGCGGCTATGAGGGGAAGAAAGAGGGGCTGAGGGAGGCGGCCCGGGATGTGCTAATGGCTAGGCCTTGGCTGCCACCAAGCTCCGCCTACCGGCGCTCCGCGGCTTCCCCGCCCTTGCCCTGCTGGCTCTCCACCCCAGTCGCGTTGTGCTCTCAGCTCCAACTTCCTCACCACTTAGCCGACGCCGTCGCCAGCGTGCGCGGGTAGCCACCCTAGGCCGCCGCGGGAAACAGGTAAGACAGCAACCCCCGGCGAGCGCAGCGTGATCCCTGGCCCTGCGCACCTGCGGCTCGCGCCCTCCGCTGTCCCAGCCTCAGTTTCGGGCTGAGGGTCGGGCACTGCGGTGAGCCAGCCTCGGGGTGCCGGGGTGTACTTCGGGGTGAGACGAGCCCCGGGAGTGTGGGGCGGGTGAAACGGAGAGTCCCGGGAGCGTCTGGGGCTGCGGAAAGGCAGGAGGGTGACATCGTTCAGGAGGGTGACAACAGCCACACGGGAGCGCGGACTTCGTGCTAGGCGCAGCAAAGCACAGCATTTTGTTGGAATGAACTGACTTCACCACACGGCATCTCTGTGGGTGGACTTGGCCACTGTATTGAGGGGAACACTGAAGGTCAGAGGGTGGAAAAACGTCCCTAGATCCCAGCTTTACCCAGGGAGTCTGGCGCCAGAGCCTACCTGTGAACCTGCCTCGGGAAATGTGGATGTATTCTCTGAGTGCCCCCTTGAGGGGTGCTGGTAAGGAGACGGGATGCTAACCCCTTCCTGTCTGTCGCCCAGAGGGGCTATGTCCAGAGAATGTCATATCATCCTTTGGCATGCTGGGACAGGGGGAAATTGGAAAGGTGCACAGCATGGAGCAGGGATCTTCCTTCCCCTTGTAGCAAGGATCTTCCTTCCTTCCCCAGCCTACTGGGGTGGGGAAGATTAAGCATGGAGAAGTGTAGGGAAGAAGCAACAGAGCTACCCCCAAGCGTGGAAAGCATAACAGCACCCCCCTACTCCATCTCCCCCCCTCCCAGGAACCCTATGGATGAGAGGGCTGTAGGAAGGCTCCCCAAGACCTAGGCATCCATGGGGCCCTTGAAGATGTGACCCCCAGAAGTGACCCAACATTCCTACCTTCTGATAGTAATTCCATGAGGAATTCGTGGATCAATCCATTCTCCTTTGTGTATAACCTTCTAACCCCTTGCCCTCCAAAGGTAACCACCACCATAATTTGTTCCGTCTAGACCTTTCCTACTCCCATAGAAAGCATGTGAACTGCATAGTAATGTTGTGGGCAGCTGCTTGATAGAAAAGACCTAATCCATCCATAGTATTTGGCAACTTGGCTTCTCCCTCCCCCCAGGTATCATTTCCTTGAGAGTTATCCATGTGGCTGTGCTTAAATCTAGCTTGTACATTTTAACTGCTGCATAGGTTTACATCCTGGCTGGGCTTTCAGGTCATAAAAATGAGGGGACTGGTTTTTATTTCAGTCTTTTGTGTAACTGATACCTCTGGGTTAAGTAAGATTTCTTTGCTCTTTGTCCTAACTTAACATCACAAGATCTGAATTTGAGGGACTAAGTCTCCTCATCTCAACTGCACATGCACATGTATACACACATGCATATATACATGCACACATGCTCACCCAGGCCTACACACATACTCATGAACATGTTCATACCTGTGCGCACTAAACACACACATACATGCACAGGTGCACCTCTAACCTGCCTGGCCATGGACAAGGACAAACACAAAATCCTTTCTAACTGTGGTCCCTGCTAAGCCCAAATGCCTGAGACAGCCAGGCCATAACTCAGCGTGTCCAGGTCCCAGTGAGCAGTTTCCATAAGGGATCACATCCCGACCTTCTCTCTAACTGCTCCCCATGGTACCTGCACCCTCCAACAGGAGACTGAGGAATTAGGAAGCATGCCTGACAGACCAGAGTATCCAGGGTAGTGCTGGTGTACCACCGACTTCTCAGGCCCAGGCTGTTAGGAGAGTCTGCTTACCCTGGAATGTGTGCCAACACCATCAAGCATTTGTTGGAATGCCTGATAACAGCCAGTTGGAGAACAGCTGGAATCACTCATCATTTCCCAGCTGGGGCAGTTCTCTTCCCCTGCCTGAGCCAGGATTTTCTCATCTGTAACATGGGGATGATGACAATGGCAATGTCCTGAAACTGTTGAGTGGGCAGTGAGATGATGAAACACAGCATTTAGAGCATTGTCAACACCTGGTGAGCAGGAAGGCTTGTCCTGGACAGGGCAGACCTGGAGATGGCCCCAAGGTACAGTGATGCTCAGAGCCACCATTTGGGACCTTGTTCACACCCAAAGAGCAGGCAGAGAATCCTGAGTGCTGAGTGGGACTAAAGGCGAGGTTTTTATTTATTGAGAGCCAAGCCTAGCTCTCAACTGATTCCAGAAGCGTCAGGTCACCTACAAAGGGCCCACTGTGTTTCCACCCCTGAGCTAAGCTGCAGAAACCATGTCAGTTGAGGTGCCATCTTTGAGATCCAGGAAATAGCACAAAACACAAAGGAAACCTGTGGGTAGCTTTTATAAGGACTATGTTTCTTGAAAACTTTAGCTTACTCCCAAGACTTTAAAAAGTGGGAGATGTCATATAAAACTCGGAATTCCTGAATCCTCTTGAGAAAAGAGGATCAGAAAAGCTAACGACTCTGGACTCAGCAAATGGCTTCCCCCTGGATGGGGCAGACCCTCTCCATGGTGCCCTGGTCTCCACCTGGCCCACCCCTCATTCTTAAAGAGCAGCCTAAATGTCGAAGTTAACAATGCTAACACCACAACCAGCTTCTACATCCCAGCTCTCACACAGAGGAGTTGTGTGGCCTAAAGCAAATTACTTAATACTTTTGTGACTCGATTTCCTTGTATGTATGTAAAACATTTCTCTAAGAATTATTTTAGCCATTAAATGAGTCAAAAAACTCTTAGAGCAGCACCTGGTGCATGGTCAGCACTATCTTAATCTTGATGCTAATACTGATAGTGGTGATATTAGCTGTATGTTCATTTGTACTCCATGTAAAATACTGTGGAAACACATGCAAAGGAAGAGAGTGAAAATAACGCTTTGAGCTCCTTCTCCAAATAAGAAGTTTCAGGCCTAGATATTTTTTTCTACCCAAGGACAGAAAGAGGACAACATTTCAAGGAAAGATACAAAGAGGAGGGAACTTCTAAATTGGATTTTGAAGGATGAATAAGAGTTCCTCTGGAGCAGTAGAGTGAAAAAGACGCACAGAGATAACAACATTTACAAAGGCCTAGAGGCATGACCAAGTGTGTTCAGGCAATGACAAGTGGTCCAATGCAGCTTTGAGATGAGGTATCTCAGCACATAGGGAGAGGTGGAAGATGAATCTGAGGTGACAGACAGGGACCTTGCAGTAATGATGGGGCTTATGGCAGAAAAAGTGATGCACACTTCCTGTGCAACTAATTATTGGGTGCAGGTGCTCTTACAATCACCAGCCCTGTAGTCCTCATATGCCCATGGGAACCAGGTTTTGTGATGCCCCATTATGAGTTAGACAAAGGCTCAGGAAAGGTGAGCCATTTCCTGAGAGCTCATGTAGTGGGTCCGTGGCAGTGCTAGGTTTGGACCCCAGATCTCTCTGATTCTAAAGCCCATCGCCCTCTCTGAATTGGGGGGGGGGGGGGGGGGTTGTTGTATGTAGGGGACAGGACTAGTAAAACCTGCTGCCGAGGTTTGTTGTGAGCATTAGATGAGAGAATGAAGCACACAGCCATTAGCACAGTCCTTGGCGTCTAGAAGTTGCTGCTGTTATTTTTATTGGAACGAAGCCTGTCAGCCTAACACACACCACTGCTCAGCCTCAGGTAGGGAAGGGGGAGCAGGGGGTGATTGAGTGGCCTGGGCCAGACGGTCTCCAAGTGTGGTTCCCTGGTTCAGCAGCCTCAGCAGCACCTGGAGCTTCTTAGAAATGCAGATTCTCATACCCACCCTAGACCTCCCGAGTAAGAAACTTGGTGAGGGGACAGCAATCTGTCCTTTAACCAGCCCTCTGGGTGGTTTTCATGCTTGCTAAAATTTTGGAATTGCTGCCTAGAGGACTTCCTTCAAATGAGATCACCTGCAGCCACATGCAGCCACCTCCCTGGATGGGTGTGTGGGTGATGAGAAATCTTTCCTCAGCATAGACAAAAGCTGAGAGAGATGTCCTAAGACAAAGCATGTGCCCCCTCTGCTCTGTAGGCTGGACGGGAGCATTTCTTTACTGGTAGGAAAGTTGCCGGGGCCTAGTGGACTACCAGGTTTTTCTTTCTTTAGAAGTTGCTCTCCTTCCTAGTCTTGCTGCCTCTAGTTTGTCCCCCTTAAATGCCTGGGGCAAGATTTCGTTTTCAGAGGAGCTGTTTCTGGATGAAGGATGCCCTGGGCAGCTGAGGACTCATCCCCTTCATTAAAAGCTTGTTATTGGAGGCTCTCTGTGCCTGGGGGCTTGTATGGGCAGGCTCTTCTCCTTTGATTCCTATGAGAATGTGTGTCCAGGCAAGTCCTGGGTGGCGGGGATGATCCATCTCATAACTCTGCATTGAGGACCAATAAGGAGGTCCCAGGTCAAGTGATAAGGAGCTAAGTCCAGTTTGGGGACAGTCACATCCTGCCAGAGGACCTTCAATGGATAAGCAGTGTCAGTCCCTTCAAAACATTGATCTGGAGTTAAGGGGCAATACAGCCTAATAGGTAGATGCACAGGCCTTGCCTTAAAGGCCAACGCTGCTAGGTCTGCCTACATAAAATTTAATAATTTTGCACAACCCAAAACAAAAATACCCATAAACCCAGGAATGCCAAATAAGTAAAAATATTTGCTACTTTTATGACAAAGAGTTCATTTCACAGATAAAGAGCTCTTGCAAATCAAAGAGCAACCACCCCATCCAAAAAAGAAAAAGAAAAAAAAAAGAATAAAGGATACAATTTTGGCTGTTTACATGGAAAGAAGTACAAGTTGACTACAAACAGATGAAAAGATGCTCAATCACACTCCAAGGAAAGACATGCTCAAAAACACATGAGTTCTGGTCTCCGCTGCCATATTGCTGGGGAACATTTGCTGGTGCACAAACCAGGACTCTCCAGCTCTGCTAGTGGAAGCACAAGCTGGGGCAATCTTGGGGAGAGTTAAGCAAATCACCAGTATTGAGAGTGACTCTGCCATTTCACCTCCAGGACTGTACCCAGTGGATGACCTTGCATGGAGCACAACATGCTAGAACAGAGATAGCACGGTTGTTAAGAGCAAACAATTAGAAACTATCTAAACATTCATCAGAAAGGAATTGGGTACTGGATGTGTCAGAAGAGTCACACAAGAGAATATGATGCAGCCATTTAAAAGCAAGCAGTAGCTCTTGCCCTGACTGTCATGGCTCAGTTGGTTGGGCATCATCCTGCAAAGTGAAAGGTTGGGACACATGTCTGGGTTTCGGGTTCATGTTCCCCCTTCACCCCACTAGTCAGGGTGTATAGGCGAGGCAACCAATCAACGTGTCTGTCTCCATCAATGTTTCTCAACCTCTGTTTCTCCCTCCCTTCCCCATTCTCTAAAAAGAAAATAAATAAAATCTTTTTTTAAAAAAAGAAAATATAAGCTCTTTATGAAAGTAATCTTCCAGATGTGCTGTTAAAGCAAAATTGCAAGGGGTGGAACAGTGTATAGTATTATGCTGTGTGTGTGCGTGTGTGTGTGTGTGTTTTGAAAAGGGCCTACCTAGAAAAGCACATATAATGTATATATTCGTATATTCACATTAAAATCTGGGGGACACCCTGGAAGCTGGTGACAGTGGTTGACTTTGGAGAGGAAAGTTAATGATTTTAAGTGAGAAGGAAGATGACTTTTTATGGCACACAGTTTGGTACTCTTTAGATATTTTTCAACTTATATTTGTTATATTACAATTATATCATACACATCTTCTTCCATCTTATTCAAAACAAGCATACATTTAGAAATAAGGCTAATCTGCCCCCTTTGACCTCTACCCAAATTACATATTATGCTTTCAAATAAAATATAAATTACGCTTTTAAAAAGCGAGGACTTTGATCACAAATGAACAAATACTGTGTGATTCCACTTACATGAGGGACCTAGACTAGGCAAATTCAGAGAAACAGAAAGTAGAATAAGGTTACCGGGAGCTGGGCTAGGGAAGGATTGGGAGCTTGTGTTTAATGGATATAGTGTTTTATTCTGTTTGGGAAGATGGAAAAGTTCTGGAGGTGGATGGTGGTGATGGCTGCACAACAATGTCGATGCACTTAATACCACTGAAAAATACACTTAAAAGTTGCCTAGCCCTGGCTGGTGTGGCTCAGTGAATCGGCCCCCGTCTGCAAACCCAAAAGTCACTGGTTCAATTCCCCAGTCTGGCTGGAGGCAGGTGAAAGGCAACCATGCTTCTCTCCCTTTCTTCCACCCTCCCTGTGCTTCTCTCTGAAAATGATGAATAAAATCTTTGAAAAGAAAAAAAAAAAAGAGTTTGGTGCCCTGGCTGGTGTGGCTCAGTGGACTGAATGCCAGCCTGCAGACCAAACAGTCACTGGTTTGATTCCTAGTCAGGGCATATGCCTGGGTTGCAGTTTCGGTCCCCAGTTGGGGGCCTTCAGGAAGCAACCAATCGATGTTTCTCTTACACATCAGTGTTTCTCTCCCTCTTGTTCTTGCTCCCTCCCCCTCTCTTAAAAAAATTATACATATATATGTGTGTGTGCGTGTGTAATTATATATATTATATATATTATATATATATATATATATATATAATTTGGGAATCAAGCAGGCTGGAGTTGGAGCTCACTGGTGTGACTGTGCAAGACACTGAAACTCTGAGTCCCAGTTGTGGCCTATGGACTGGGATGATGCTAGCACCTCCCTGGGGTGCCTGGTGAGATGTCATCAAGTTCATGGCACCTATCTGAGCTCAGGGAACTGACCCCCAAGCCACTGGCCCCACCTTTCTTACTGCTGTGATTAACCCTAGAAATGCTGCATTGGTTCTTGCCCCACTGGGAGAAAGGATTGAGGGTGAGGCCGTGGGAAGAGAGGCCTGGGGCTGAAGACCTGTAGAATTCAGAGAAAGTTTAAAGATGGCAATCAGGGCCTGGGTGTGTGTGTGTCCAGGGAGAGGTGATGGTCAAGTGGAGAGCAGACTAGGTTAGCGACATGCTGGCTGTTGGAGCAGGAGCTGTCCAAACGCCAGAGGATTGACATACCCTGACCAAGGAGTACTGGGCAGGTACACTAAGCGCAGAAGGCAAAGCCTAGATGGGGGCTATGCATTTCCCAGCATCAGGGATTATTTAGAGATTGTTTCCTGAGTGCTGCAACACTAGTTCACAGGAGTTTAAACTTCTAGAGAACAAGGGTTTTTTTTTCTGTTTTATTCACTGTTTCACTCTGCAGCCACAGCTCCCTTTAATGCTCAATGAGTATTTGTCAGGCAAGTGAATGGTGGATGCCTGGATGGATGAGTGCCCCATCTCTTAGCCCCAGGAGACTCCTCAGCACCCTCCCCTGAGACCCACTGTCCACCCCCATTCAGACTCCTGAACTCCCACTGAAGCCCACCAATTGCGCCAGGCCAGAGTTGGGTGAACTGTACTCCTATTGCGTCTCATGATCTAGTTGGTTAAACAAACCCTCCCTCCCCCTGCCCCAAAGACCTCTTACTACCACATCTTGTTCCTTCAAGGAGCTGTGGTTGCTGCATGGTGTTTTGTTTGCTCACATACAGCGATGAACATCCTCGATTTCTTTCAACTCCTGATGAGGTCCATCAAATAAATGCTGATGGGGCCCACGTGGCTTTCTCCTCTACAGTAATAGTAATAATAATAATAATAATTGTTTTTCAAGTATATGCTACCTACCAGGCACGTGTGTTATGTTATGGGATTCTTTCCGCAATCATGAAGGTTGGGTACAAATATAATCCCCAGGTGACCCATAGGGAAACTGAGCTCTCTCACTTAGTGATCTCAGTATATCCCTCTAGTAGTCCAGTGAAACAGCTGTAAATTGTCTGGGTTTTGCAGATAAGGAAACGAGCTCAGAGAGGTTAAGGTACTTGCTATGGTCATACAGAGCTAGCAAATGGTGGGGCTGGGATTCTAACCCAAGTAATCTGACCACCAGTCCACTCTGCTCCCTCTACTCTGCTCACCCCACTCTGTTGCCAGGTGTCACCTGAAAGTGGCTGTGGAAAGTTTAACTCCATGACAGGGCTCTTGAAGGCCTTGGTTCACCTATGACCATGGATAAGTTTCCAGCTGTTCACCCCCTCAAGATCTGTCCTGTGTAGGTGAAGATCCTAATCGACCCCAACAGCGAGGCCAGGCCAGAGCCCAGCTTGTATGTGGCTGTGGGCAGCAGCACCTCACCTTCCCAGACACCAGGTTCTCAGCCTCCAAACCTCCCTGGGAGCCTGGGAGATAGCCATCCGCAGAGCCTGAGCCCAAGGCCCAGAGCAGCCACGCTGGATTTCAAAGGCTGGAAGGACGCAGGAGGAGTCAAGGGAGAAAAACATCACCTTCTTTCCTTTCCTTGTCTCTGATTCACACCTTTCACCTAGTGTTTAAGGAGGAAGGTTTATTTACACTTGATCTTAGTCAAAAGGCCCAGAAACCATGGGAGGAAGGTTTGTTTAATAAACTCCAGCACAGTGGAACTCATTCTGGAGGTCGAAGGCATAGGAAGCCCAGTCAAGCCAACACTAATAGAAAAAGGCATGGTGAGCAATGTTTTGCCTGTTATCTCATTTAATCTGCACAATAATCCTCTCAAGCAGGAATGTGATTGGCATCCTTATTATCATCACCATAACCATATCACCATCATCGTTTTCGCTGTCATCTCCATCATCCCCATCATCCCCAGCAGCAATATCATAGATACCCACATGACTTCCCAGACCCAAGGTCCAACCTACAGATGGGGAAACAGACCCAGAAGACACAACACATCCATCCTCTAGGAAGATTAAGAGTTTGGGCTGTAAAGTCTGAAAGACGCAAATCTGATTCCTAGTTTTGACTCTTAGCTGTGTGAATTTGGACAAGTGACCTAAACTCTCTGAAGCTCAGAGGCCTTGTCTATAGAATGGGGCTGATCACAGTTTCTGCCTCATAGGGTTGTGATGAGGGTCACATGAGCTGGTGTACATGAAGTGCTGGGCCTGGCTCAAATCATAAAAGCAAACAAACTCAGGAAAGCACTCTGGCAAGGGGCACAGCAGTTAAGGGGAAAGCTTGGGGCATTTGGCTGGGAGCTCCCAGCAGCTCTAAATATTGAGGGGAGGTGCTGCCGAGCCAGCATGAAAACAGAAAAGAGGGCCAGCACAAGGCAGCTCGGTGGTAGGACTGAAGAGACCACTCAAGGGTCCATTTTCCCCCCTAAAAAGCCAGGTGTGGAGGGATGAGAAGGACAGCTCTCGCCTGGAACAAGGCTAAGAGTTCAGAGCCGGAGCTATGATCCATCCAGTCTAGGAGAGATCAGGGGACAGGATCTTTTTCCATGCTGTACGGAGGCGGTTCTAGCAAGAGCCAGCCTTCCTGCTTCTGACCCAAAGGGCTCTCCAAAGCTGCCAGCGCAGACCGCCACTATTCATGGTGCCATCATCTTCTGGGCCCTCCATCTTGATTGATGACAGGTTGCTGAACAGCAGTCATGGTGGGCACCTGAGGTCAATCCTGTAACAGTCAACCCTGACTGCCTCCCAGGCCTCCCAGGCTGCCGTAAACAACTGTGTGGGGGGTGTGCTCCATAGCTCCAGGGGTGTCATTTACACAGAATACATTGTGAATAATGCCCTCCAGAATCGTTTGGTGCAGAGCCTTGTGAGGCAGCTCTGGGAGCCTCCTTCTTCCTGGAGACAGTACAGAACTGGGTGCCCTAGATCTGGCTGAATTCAAGACAAAGAAGACTGAGCAGTATCTGGATGCCAGTCCAGAGAGCCCTGCTCAAGGCTTGAGCAGGTTGTGCCTGGGCATTGCAGTGACTGGTGATGGATTACTGACTGTCCTTGACATAGATTATTGAGAAATAATGTAGCGTAATGGTTCTAGGAGCAGGCCCTGGAGCCAGACAGATGTGGGTTCAATTCTGCTCTAAATCCCTCAATGTGTGACTATGGGCAAATCACTTGACCTCTCTGAGCCCCAGTTTCCTCATCTAAAAAATGGGTACATAATAATGGGCATGGATATGTCCTAGTCCTCCCTCTTGGATGGAGCTACCATGAGAAGGAACAAAGTAATGCAGGTAAAGTGCTAAGCATAGTGCCCACCAAGTAGTTAAATGATTCTTACAAGTTAAGGGTCAAAGACATCAGATCACTAGCCAGGAAGGTGGGGCTCAGACTGGCCCATTAGAAGGCAGCTCTCTGAAATCCTGCCAGGGCAATGAAGGATTTGGGGCCTAATTTTAAGTCATTGACCCAGAGCTAGATCAAGCCAGTGCTTGATCAGGATTTGTCAACATAACTTTTTCATAATCAGGTGCTATTCAAGTTTTGAAGATTGTGTCGGGGAGAGTGTGTGGACAAATGCTGGGAAGGAAAAGGCCTGCAGTCCAGGTCTCCATGTCCTCAATTCATTCCTCTAGACCAGAGGTCAGCAACCTACAGCCCCAAGGCCAAGTTTAGTCCACCACCTTTTTCTGCACAGCCTGTGAGCTAAGAGTGGTTTTTCCACAGCTAGAAAAGAACAAGAAGAAAATAATAATCAATGACACATGAAAATGACATGAAGTTCAAACTTCATTAAGTATTGAGGAAGCACATCCATCATTTAATATTATCTGCAGCTGCTTTTGAACTACTGTGGCAGCGTGTAGCTGCCACCGAGACCCTGTGACCCACAAAGCCCACACTATTGCTGCTTGGCCCTTCACTAAAAAGTTTACTAGAAGCCCTGGCAGGTGGCACAGTGGATAATGCGCTGGCCTGCGAACCCAAAGGCTGCTGGTTCGATTCCCAGCCAGGGCACATAACCAGGTTGCAAGCCAGGTCTCCAGCCAGATCCATGGCTGGAGGCAGGTGAAAGGAAACCATACATCTCTCTCTCTCTCTCTCTCTCTCTCTCTCTCTCTACTTCTCTTTCTCTCTCCCTCCCTCTTTCTCCCTTTCTCTCTCTGGAAATAATAAATAAAATTTAAAAAAAAAAGTTTGCTAGCCCCTGCCCTAGCACGTGGTTCCTGGAATTACCAGGAACTTTTTTAAAGAAGTTGTATATTTTATTTATTTATTTTTATTTTTAAATTTTTTACTCATGGGCATGCTTAGAGAGAAAGGGAGGGAGAGAGAAGGAAAGAGACATCGCTATGAGAGAAAAACATAGATAGGTTGCCTGTCGTACATGCCCCAACCAGGAATGGAACCTGCATGTGCCCTGACTGGGAATCAAACCCACAACCTTTCAGTTAATGAGGCAATGCTCCAACCAGCTAAGCCACACTCTCAAGGGCTACTGGGAAGTTTTTAAAAGCTTGATATTCAGGTCATGCCTTAGACAAAGTACATCAGACTCTATGGGGGTTGAGCCAGATATCAGATACACTACGCAGCTGAGTTTGGGAACCTCTATTCCAACCCCTACTGTGTGCCTCCTGCCACACCTGAGAGGACTGAACCAAGCTCAGAGAGCTTGCCCAGTGTTTGAGCACCTTTTTATGGCCCGCACCCTGTGGGCAGGGTTGCAGGTTGGCCCCCATGGGCCTTATTTTGTGTGGCCCACACAGTGGGGAAATTTCACTATGACACTTGGATTCAGATACCCTGAAAGCCACATTTCCAAGTGGCAATAATCTACTGGATTTGACGTGGCTTCATTTTTAACATCATGTGCTTGGTCCCTGAGGGCCCTTAAGTTTGAGTGCCCTGATTTAACAGTAAGGCAATCTTGCCCAGCACATTTCAAATTTTACCGTGCACATGCATCACCAGAGGGTTCCAACTCAGCAGGTCAGGTGGGCTTGCATGTTGTGTCTAACAAGCTACCGGACGATGCTGATCTGGAAGACCTGGTACTTTCAGTAGTAAGGCTATGGTTCTGCAACTTCAGAGTGGTGCAGAGTGTCCTGGTGGGCTGTTCAACTCAGACTTTCTGATTCAGGAGGCCAGGGGTGGGACCTGAGGATTAGCCTTTGTAACAAGTCCCCAGGTGACGTTGCTACAGCTTGCCTGGAGCTGGACTTTGAAAACTACTGATCTAGGCTACGTGGCGTGTACTTGACCCACTGGCTCACACCTCAGGTAGGGGGTTCGGAGGTTCCCCAAACAGCAGGGTCTTTATTCCATCCAATATCAGAAGCCCAGCTGTTGCCAAGGGAGTCAGGTCTTTCTTGGCTTCTCCAGTCAACTGTTTCTGGCCAGACCTAAGCTGTTTCCTTAAGTTCAAACCCGCAATTTAAAGACAAATGGAGCCTGGGAATGGCAGAATTTTCTGTCTGTGTGTTGCAAACCTCTTCCTCATTCCGATAGGTTCTGATCCATGTGACTTACAAAAACACCTCCCCCATGGAGGTCTCACACTAGATGCTACAGGGGACATTGCTCAAGCAGATTTGAACCCCAGATATGGGGTCTTGGATGGGCCCATGCCTGCAGCCACAGGGCAGGAGAGGAGAGACCACACCCTGAAGAGAGCTGTGGCTGCTGCAGCTTCAGGAGCCCTGGCAAGGCCCTCTTGAGAGTCAGGCTGGGCCCAGTGCCATCCACTGCAACTGCCTTGAACAAGAATGACCACCCTGGCCAAGACCAGTTTCCCAGAGTCCTTGAACCTGAGAGGGCTGGCACTGGATTTGGATGGGTGAACTAGAGTTGATCAGAGATTAGATATTATTTAATTCTCTTCCTGGACCCTTCTGGGCAAAGACTGGCTGCCTCGCAGCGGCTCTTAGTTGGCTCAAGAAGTCCCTAACCACTGTCCAGCCCAGGCAGTGCCATGTGACAGGACGACACGTGGGGCCCGGCCCCTGGGGTGGGGAGCCTTGGGCAGCCTTTGTGCAACCCCAGCTTTCCACTCACTGGCAGGGTGACCTTGGGCAGTGGCTGCTCTGTGGAGGGAGCCAATGATGACACCTTGCAGGATGACTACAGGTTTAAATGAGATGATGTGTGTGGGTGAAGTGCTGAGGCAGCTTCTGACACATGTTAGGGTCTCAACAAACAGTGGCTGCTACTATCAGCATAATAATGATACTAATTATGATTATTCGGTTATGTGAACTGCTCTGCCACAGCCTCCCTCCCATTCTTTTGCAGCAAAATGACTTGCTTATGCACAAAGATGTACCTATTTGGCCACGAATGTATTCGCTCTGATAGTCAACTCCTATTTAAGTGCGTACTGTGTGCTGGCCATGGCTCTAAGCCAGAGCCATTCAATATAAATATAACATGAGCCTAAGTTGACCCACGTAAGCAACCTTAAATTTTCTAAAATCCACATATTTTTAAGTAAAAAGAAAAAAGATGACTTCTGGCCAAGATGGAGACATAGGTAGACAGATTTCACCTCTTCGCACAACCATAAGAAGGATCACAATTAATCTCAAAACAAAACACAACCAGAACTGCCAGAAAATTGAATTGTATGGAGATAAGACAGCCAAGAATTTTAAAAAGACACATTCATCCAGACGGGTAGGAGGGGCGGAGACAGGGAGCTGCAATAGGGAAGATGCAGTGTGACAGTAGCAGCAAGGTGGCAGCCAGTCGAATGGGTGGTCCCACATTCATATGTGGCAGATAAAAGCCAAAAGGGGCAACTGAGGAAGCAATCCCAGCCCCAGGATAGACCTTGAAGCCCAGGATTCTAGTACCGTTAAAAATAGAGCCTCGTTGCTTCTGGCTATGAAAACAGTGGGGTTAGGACAGTGGGAAAAACTGTGGGTCTCTCAGGAGAGTTTGTTTACAAAGCTCCCACGGTCCTAGAATGTACACAAACCCACCTGCTCTGGGAACCATCACCAGGGCAGCAGCTGAAGGGGCACAGTCACATGGGGGAAGTGGGGGAAGTGACTAGAAACAGGGTGAGTCAAGCAAGCAGCATCATTCCTTCTCTGACCCCTCCCCCACATAATCACCACAAAGCAGTGAAATAGGTTGCCCAGCACTGATGAATAACTCAGGCTCTGCCCCTTACACCATAACAGGTGCAACAACTCTACCTAAGACACAGAGGCAAAATCAGGAGGCTGCCAGTTTGAGGAGAAAAGAAATATGGTGAGAGAACAAATCAAAACTAAAAAAAATAAAACTAAACTAAACAAAACAGAGATAGCCAACCTGTCACATGCAGAGTTCAAAACACTGGTGATAAGAATGCTCAGAGATAACACATAAGGAAAGAAATGAAGGCTACACAAAGTGAAATTAAGAAAACTCCATAAAGAACCAACAGTGAGGGGAAGGAGGTTGGGGCTCAAATCAATGAATTGGAACATAAGGAAGAAATAAGCAGTCAACCAGTACAGAATGAAGAAATTAGAATTCAAAAAAAAAAAAAAAAAAAAAAAAAAAAAAAAAAAAAAAAAAAAAAAAAAAAAAAAAAAAAAAAAAAAAAAAAAAAAAAAATGAGGAGAGAATAAGAAGATTCTGGGACATATCTAAAAGTGTCAACATCCAAATTATAGGGGTGCCAGAAGGAGAAGAGGAAGAGCAGGAAATTGAAAACTTACTTGAAAAAATAATGAAAGAAAACTTCCCTAATTTAGCAAAGGAAATAGACATACAAGTCCAGAAAGCACAGAGTCCCAAACAAGTGGGACCCAAAGAGGACCACACCAAGACACATCATAATTAAAATGCCAAAAGTTAAAGATAAAGAGATAATTTTTAAAGCAGCAAGAGAAAAGCAGAGAGTTACCTACAAAGGAGTTCCCATAAGACTATCTGATTTCTCAAAAGAAACTTGGCACACAGGAAGGGACTGGCAAGAAGTATTCAAAGTGATGAAAAGCAAGGACTTACAACCAAGATTACTCTATCCAGTGAAGTAATTATCTAGAATGAAAGGGCAAATAAAGTGCTTCTCAGGCAGGGTAAAGCTAAAGGAGTTCATCATCACCAAACCCTTATTATATGAAAGGTTAAAATAAAGGAACTTATTTGAGAAAAAGAAGATCAAAATTATTAACAGTAAAATGACCACAAACACAACTATCAACAACTGAATCTAAAAAACAAAAAACAAACTAAGCAAACAGGTAGGGCAGGAGCAGAGTCATAGATGTGGAGACCAAATGGAGGGTTGTCAGTGGGAAGAGGGGAAGAGGAGAATTGGGGAAAAGGTAGAGGGATTAAGAGTAATTGGTAGGTACAAAATAGACAGGAGGATGTTAAGAATAGTAAAGGAAAGGGTGACACCAAAGAACTTACACGCACGACCCATGGACATGAACTAAGGGGGAGATTGATGGAGGGGGGAATTACCAGGTAGAAGAAGGCAAAGGGAAAAATTGGGACACCCTTTAAATATACTTTAAAAATAAGCAAAAAAGAAAATGAAAGCATGTAGACAATTAGAAAAATAAAATGGAAAGAGGTGAAATTAATTTTAAAAATATATTTTATGGAACCCCTGTATTCAAAATATCATCACTTGAATATGTCATCAATACTGTAAGTTATTAATGAGGTTTTTATGGTCAACACATCTTTGTAAAAATTCTAATTGTGGTAACAATTTAAAAAACAGAACAAAATTTATCATCTTAACCATTTCTAAGTGTACAGTTCAGTGATATTAAATATATTCACATTGTTGTGCAACCATCACAACCATCCATCTCCAGAACTCCTTTTAATATCCTCCATCTCTCTTTTTCATGCAATTTATTTGAGTGTTTTACACTAAGGGTACACCTCAGCGCACCGAGCAGCATGTCCATCACTGAATAGTAGCCACATGTGAGTAGTGGCTTCTGTGTTGGGCAGAGAAGTTCTGCTGGGGCAAAGGTGGGGACAAGAAGCCAATGCACATCTGCAGAAAATTTAGAAGTTGGTGGTGGGAGAAAGATGGGAAACACATGCATAAATTAGATAGTCTCTGGTGGTATATTAATTCCACAGAGTATAAATAGGGCCATGGGTTAGGGCGTTCTGGGGACTGGGGGCCAGGTAGACCTTTCTAAGAGGCAGCATTTGAGCTAAGGCTTCAGAGAAGCAGCCAGCTCCATAAAGGTCTAGGGTGGTGGTCCTCAATCCTGCCCATGCATCAGATTCTGTGTGGAAGTTTAAAAATATGTATATAGACACCACTTTAACCTGCAGAATAAGGCCGTGTGTGTGTGTGTGTGTGTGTGTGAAGAGCTCACTTGAACCACAGCTAGGAGAGCTGTGGCATCTGCTGAGGACCAGTGGAGAAATGATCTTGGTATATTGGAGGAGCAGAATGAGGAAGGGAGGGGTTAGCAGGAGTGTATGGAGGGGGACAGCGGCCAGACCTCTGGCCCTTGAGACAATGGTAAAGTTCTGGTTTTACTCTGAGCATGGTAGAAAGCTATTGCAGGACTTGTTTCAGGAAAATGCAAGGTCTTCTGGACAAAAATTTTGGACACTCACTCTTTGCCAAAGGCAAATGATAATAATAATAGGTTTAAGGTACCATGTATTATTGCCTCTAACCTGGAAGTGGGGAAGGACTTCCAAGGGGAGTGGTTAATATGAACTATGGGAGTGTGGTTCCACAGAAGCGTATGGAATCTGTGGGTTGGGGGTAGGGGATGTCAGGCTTTCTGACCCACTCTTCCCAATCATAGACTGAGGGAGTCCTCCAGCCTCCTCTCTCCTCACCCCCATCTCACCTTCCTGCCTATTGGCTCCTGTTTTGACAGCTTTTATTAGTCTGATCAAGCTGCTATAACAAAATACCACAGACCAGGCAGCTTAAACAACAGAAACTTGTTTTCCCACAGTTCTGGAGGCTGAAAATACAAGGTCAAATAGTCTCCTGATGCCTCTGCTTGGCTTGCTGGTAGCCTCCTTCTTGTGTTCTCATGAGGTCTGTCCTCTGCGAGGGCACATCCTTCATGTCTCTTTGGGTGTTCAAATGTCCTCTTTTCATAAGGAGGCCAGTGAGATTGGATTAGGGCCCACACTACTAGCCCCACTTAACTTAGTCATCTCTTTAGAAACCATGTCTTCAGGTGCAGTCACACTTTGAGGTCCTGGTGGTTCAGATTTCAACATATAAACTTGGTAAGGAGATGGGACACGATTCATCTCCAAGTGGCAGTTCGACAGAAGGAAACCAGGTGCTTTTTTCCACCCCTGCCCCCCCATCAGACCCACACAAGCAGCAGTCATATTTGGAATGTTTACGTAAAAGGCACCTTCCAACTAGAAAATTTTTCAGCCATAATCAACCCTTGAAATCAAACCAGAAAACACCAGCCGAATGTCAATCCTGCTCCCATCCCTCAAGGTCAGACATACTTCCTGAACACCTACTATGTGCAAATATCAAGCTCAAGCACCAGGAAATTCATCCCGGGATCTCCTCACCCAGAAGGACAAATTAGAGAGGGATATAAATAGCCATGATGTGAGGCATATGGGAGCAGATAAAATAGAAAGAGTTGTTCCACAGAAAATGTCATGCAGCTACGGGGACCGGGGGAGGAAGGAGAGATGATAACTTCCATTCAGTGGGCACTGGGAAATGAAGTAGATACTAGTTTCCCCCCATTTTACAGATGGGACATCCAGAGCACAGAGAGGGTAGGTCAATTCTAGAAGTCGCAAGTAAGTGACAGCTGGGATTTGAACCCAGGTTCTTAAGCACTACCTTATTTTAAAGGGGAATGAGGAGAATAAAAGGAGACATGTAGGTTGGGGCTACACTGAAAGGTGTCTTGAAAACCAGCTAAGGATTTGGCCTTTATTCTGCAGACAAGTGGAGCTGTGGAAAGTTTGTGACAGAAGTGAGACGTGGTGACAGCTGAGCCTCTGGGAAGTGCATTCATTTATTGGGCTGGGAAACTCCCCTTCCAACACCTGTCCTTTCTAAATTGCAGGTAAGTAAGTAAACTTAACAGCCAACTACACATTTTCATCCTTCTTTCCTCAACAATGATAATAATAGCCAACATATACTCAACACTATGCTAAGAGTTTTACATGCATTATCTCATTTTAATTCTACTTGAAAATATAGGCCCAGGGAGGGAGATGTTATTGCTGGCCCATTTATAGATGAGACAGCTGAGGCTCACAGAGGTGCTGCAATAGGTCCAAGACTCCGCCAACTTTGTCTGACTCCAAAGCTCACATTTTGAATAATTATAGATTAATTAATGTTTCCAAATAGAAAACAGAGAGCTGGACCTACTACATAAACCTCAACATTTTACCAGCTTGGCCTTATTTTTCTGCATTTTATTTCCAGTGGAGTAACCACCTCCTTCCTCCACCCCTATGCTCCACGCACTACATACCATTGGCATCTTCCAAGGCTCACAGACAGTTTGCTCTCCAAGTTGCCTCCAGCCTTGGCAGGGAGAGAGGGAGGGAGCAAGTGAAACTGGCTGCACTCTTCCAGGCTGGCTGTCAGCACACACCACCCACCCTGGGCAAGCGGCCACTTGCATGGCTGGGGAGGGGAGAGCCGTGGGCTTTTGTGCTCACCAGTAGCACCCCAAGTTGTCTGCCCATTAGGAAACGACACCAGCTCCTGGCATCAGGCCTGGTGGGTGAGGGGTTTTCCCATGTAAATGTGATTATACAGCATAAAGCCCAGTGCAGCCAAGTCCTTAGCAATACGGAAGCAAACACAGCTTCAAGACTCTGTCAACAAGAGTTTAGAAGAAAACGGGAGCCCTCCAGGAAACACAAGTTGCAAAACTGCCACCTCCTCTGAAATTCATCTTTGGTTCACCCTGTCCTCAAGAGGGAAAGGAAAGGTCCTCTTGCCTAAATTATGGGAAGAGTTGTTGAACTGCTGAGACTCCGGGAAGATTTTCTTAGTTGATATAACACTCCTCTCTTTGTGGCTTTTAAATTTTTTATTTATAAAATTAACAGAAATTTTTTGAAAACAGTTGCAAATATTAGAACACAGACTGAGGTATATGTCTGATTTGAACGTCTCACCCTGACTCATGTGTCTCGGCTAGGCATTGTCCACGAAGCGAAAGGTTGTTGGTTCGATTCCTGGTGAGGGCACATGCCTGGGTTACAGGTTCGGTCCCTGATTGGGTCAGAGGGCATATAAGAAGCAAGCAATTGATGTTTCTCTCTCACGTTGATGTTTTTCTCCTTTTCTTTCTCCCTCTCTTCCTTTCTCTCTAAAAACATGAATAAATAATCTGAACAAGACCCTGTTCTGCCAAATAGTGGACACTTAATTCCAACCAGTCCAGCATTTTCCCTATCCCTTTCCCTAAAGTCACATCTAAATTCTAGGAAGCCTATCCCTGGCTGGTAGCACAGGGTTCCAGCCTGCGAACCCAAAGGTCGCTGGTTCGATTCCCCAGTCAGGGGTCATAACCAGGCTGCAAGCCAGGTTTCCAGCCAGGTCCATGGCTGGAGGCAGGCGAAAAGCAACCACACATTGATGTTTCTCTGCCTCTCTCCCTTCCTCTCTCTCTGGAAATAATAAATAAAATCTTTTTAAAAATTTAAATTCTAAGAAGCCTTTATTTATTTATTTGAATTTATTGAGGTGACATTGTTTGATAAAATTAGATAGGTTTCAGGTACACAATTCTATAGAAGCCTACATTTAAAAAATTCTTCTATAATTCTCACTGCCTAAAAACCATTTTTCCTGGCAACCCATTTTTCCATAAAGCTATAATCTCATTTCTATCAAGTCACATTCTGTCATAAACTTTGTTCCATGTTGATATAAAAATACTTTTTTATTAATAATTTTTAAAATTTTTATTGTTATTGTATTACATCCATCCCCTTTTTGCTCCCCTCTGTCCCCCTCCCCACCCACCCATTCCCCCCAAAGTCAATCCCACCTGTTGTCCATGTCCACGGTTCCTTTATACTAGGTTCTTGTCTAAACTGCTCCCCTTCCTTGCCTCTTCTTCCCCCCTCTCTCCAACCGCCTTCCCCCTGACCACTGAAGGCCTATTCACTGTATTCATATATTTGGTTCTGTTTTGCTTGTTGTTAGTTTGGTTCATTATTGTCCTGTAATGGGTGAGATCATATGGTATTTCATTAATAATTTTTAATAACATAAGCAATATCTGTTCATTATAGAAAAATTGCAAACCACAAATAAACTAAAAATACTTTTTTAAATTAACCACAAATCCTTCCTTATGAAGTTAATCAGTATAAATATTCTGGTTAATCCTATGCAAATTATTTTCTTATGTACATAAATATCTATACGTTTATAGGTTTGTTTGTTTGTTTGTTTTTATAACAAAAACAATTAATCAATCTTCTTCAGGGCTCCCAAACACTTCACCTGTGACTTTATCATAGTTTGTTGTATCCTTCTGCTCTGTTGTACATTTAGGTTTTCTTGCCATGACCATCTGTGTCACTGCAGAGAAGACAGCCAGTGGAGGGGTTTCATTGTCATGAGATGTGGCCACCTTTCAAACCTACCTATGCTACTTGGCCACCAGGTGAACAAGGAAATAACAAACCAGGAGCACTCTGGCCTCCTGACAAGACATTCCTACAGGGCTTAGCACACTGGCCAGAGGCCAGATAGGTGCTTATTTCTCCTTTTAAAGGCCATTCAAAAAATAAAAATGTTTTTCTGGTAGCTATGGCCACATACGATGTTTGGGAGTTTAGGGTCTGTGGGCTGGGGTGGGAGGACATGTGTGACTACTCCTAATGGAGACTGATGTCATCTTAGGCCAGTAGTAGAAAAACCAGTAGAACGGGTTTTGTAGGAATATGGCCTTGCACAGCAGCTAGGGGCCAAGGGGTCTATTCGGAGGGTTGTCTTTGAGTTGCAAGTGGCAAAGTAGTTTACCTAATCTGGTGAGTTAATGAGACAAGGGAGGATCTTGGCTGAATCTGTCTCCTTGGTGCAGTGTGGCTTGTGGAGATAGTTTTTAGATGGTGCGCTGACAAAGTTCTTTCATCTCACTAGCAATTATTTATGTTGTATTAGAAAATATATATAATTAGTAACCTTGAACCTGTGATTTTGTAGACATTGTTGCTTAGGAGGACAAAGCTCAAGGAGGTGTTTAAGTAAAAACAAGAGGGAGTCCATGTAAAGAAAGATATTGAGCCAATAAGAGTATGTATAGTTGGAACCCAGTTGCAGCCCAAATCAACAAGACAGCACTCAAGGTCTCTCCTTGAGCATCAAGAGTTAGTCTCTGAGAACACAAAGTCAGCTGGCCACCATCAGCTTCATCTCTGACCTGCCTTCAGTAGGAGAGGCATCTGTCTTCAGAGGCAGCTCCTACAACCTCCATCACCTTGCAGTGTGAGCTGGATCTAGGATCCAGAGGTACTAGAAACAAGCAGTCAACGCAGGTGCATGATCGGAGTTCCCAACATTGGGAAGCTGTCCCGATCTGGTCACCTTTGAAAACGGAGGTCCTGTCCTGCTATATTGTGATAATTGTCTCTGAACTTGGGCCTTAGTGGCACCACCTGTGCCATAACTTGAGTGTTCAGTTACTTATTTTTTTTATATTTTATTGATTATGCCATTACAGTTGTCCCAATTTTCCCTCTTTGCCCCTTTATCCAGTACCCCTCTTCCCTCAAGCAATCCCCCCTCCTAGTTCATGTCCATGGATCATGCATATAAGTTCTCTGACTTCCCTGTTTACTTTCTTGTTTGTAACATCCCCCTGTCTATTTTGTTCCTACCAGTTATGCTTCTTGATCCCTCCATCTTTCCCCCCTTTTTCCTCCTTCCCCCTCACAAATGATAACCCTCATATGATCTCCATGTCTCATTCTGTCCCTGTTCTAGTTGTTTGCTTAGTTTGTTTTTGCTTTTTAGATTCAGTGAGTGTTTTGAAGTGAGATTTTTTAAATGGGTGTGTGTATTTGAGATTTTCTTTAGACTCCTATGTTGGCATAGGAAAGGGTGACAGGGCCTCCCACCAATGTGGATGGTCTTATTTAGGTATATGTCAGTCTTTAAAAAAATAAAATGGTTCTAGGCTTTTGACACTCCGCCCTTGGCAGGAGCTAGTAAAAGTGATTCACAGGAGGTGGGTGTTGGATCATTACCAGCAAGAGGTCTCTGGATCTGTGCCCTCAAAATGTACTCAAGTTCAAAGGAAGCACAAACAGATGTCCCTTTCCTTGTCAATTTCTTGTGTGATCTTTATAACTTTCACTATTAAAAAATTAGTTCCTATATCCTTCATATATGACTACCAAAGAGCTGAGTGCCATTTGTCTGGTTGGCATCAATTTGCAGACATATACTTAACTGTTCATTTTAAATGTTGCAGTGTTCCATTTGTATCTGGAAAATAATAATTTTTGTCACTTGCATAGGCCCCTGAAAAATAAAAGCTAGCAAGAGCCAATATATATAGCTATAAATCAGGCATTGTAGAAGAATGTTTAGAGAACACCTGCACAGGCAGGTGTTGTATTGTCCCCAGTATTTTAAATGAGAAAATGGAGGCACAGAGACACCATGTAGCTTGCTGCAGGTTGCACAGCACACCTGGATTCAAAACTTGGCTCCAGCGCCCAAGTCCTGAGCCGCTCCCCTGTGAGGGGAGTCATGAGTAAGTCTTTCCTGCATGATCTGTCTTTATTGGATTTCTTCCTATATTAGGGAAAATTCACCCCTACATTCCAGCCAAAGGACAGGAGACTCTTCTTTTGAAAATATGGACTAGCTCAGCCAAATGTTGGTGGCTACAGGCAGAGCCAATGTTTGGTAGGACCACCCCTGCTAGTCCAAATGGTGCCTTCAAGCAAATTAGAAAGATATCGCCGTGTGTAGCTGCAGACCCTGCAGGACCAGCACCGGGCACATGGAGCATGGGTTGGACTTCAGCTCTCCTCCCAAATCTTCCAACTTGAACAGGCACACCCAGTACAATCTTTCCTGGTGCCCCAATGGTTAGGTACAAAGGAGGTGGAAGCAGCCATTCCTGGGGCCACAGGGGCCTTGCTTCCACCAGCAACACCAGTCTACTGGGAAGTGTTGACAGAGCATTTCCTCCCAAAAGCCTGTCTTTGTGAATCCTGCAGCCTGCTCTTCATGTGCCCGAGGGGCAGAAGTGTGTGGTGTGCTGAGCTCTGAGCAAGGATGTGTCAGTCCTGTGCTCCAGGCCTCCCTGAGCTGACTGTGGGGAGGAAGGGCATGGGGAGAGGAGTGGGGAGAGGTTGTGTCTTCATATCTAGAGACCAAGCCAGATTTTCCAAGACCCCTGGTATAAGCTCCCTGCAAGGTGTGGCCCCTGTTTTCCACCAGCAGCAGCTTTGAGCACTTAACTGACATCATCACTCATCTTTCACCCAACACCTGCCGTATTGACACAGCACCACCACTCCAAGCTGGCAGGTGGCGGAATGGAGCCTGGCTTAGGACGAGGGTGAAGATGGCACAGGCCCTGCCCCATACGCTTTGCCCCTGCTGGCTCCTGTCCTGGCCACTGCTCCATCCTTAGCTCTCCGTGGCCACAGTCAGTGCCCACAGCTTTGGCCTAACAGGCTCCTTTCTCTTCCCAGGACCCCAATGCTGTAATTGGCCTCTTCTGGAAAGATGATTTTGTTTTGTGGGGGGACAAAAGGAGAGTGCTAGTACCTGAGTCATGACCAGATTTCCTGGGTTTTTAAAGAAAGTATAGGGAGGAGAGTGCATGGAGTGGGGTCCCTTGCCCCCAAACTTGATGCAGCCAGACTCTCCCAGGATAGTTTAGAGTTAGCCCAGGAGGAAGGAGATCTGTATTACAGGTTTGGGCTCCATTGCTACATTGCAGACTTCCCCAACACCCACCAGGATGGTTGCAAGAGGTCAGGTGTTTCACCCCCATAAGAGGTCGCCTGAAGCCGGGTGACCTGGTTTCCATTTCCAGATCTACCTCTGACAAACTCTGACCAGGGTTAAGTCCCACTGTGCTCTAGTAGCCTCCCTGTAAAATGGGCATAATTATGTCTACCCCAATGGACTTTAAAAAATGGCAGAACACCATAGGAGGAAATGCTTGGAAGAGAGCCTGTGTCTTTGAACCAGCGCACACTTCAGCCAGGTAGAAAATAATTAACAGAGAATTTCCTAAAGGGTGGTAAGCAAGACAGCTTTAAGTGATACACACAGGAACCCTTCTGCAAATAGTGAAGTTATTTTCATGTGTATTAGGAAAAATGACATAGCATACCAAACGTATTTCACAGGCATAGTATTCCTTTGGACAAAGCTGAGATTTTTTAAGCAAAAAATGAGTCAAGGTGATATTATATATTAAGTAGATAATGATACAAGCGCTATAGAGATTTAGAGAAATTCTATCACCTTCGCTGGTGTAGCTCAGTGGATTGGCTCCAACCTGAGAACAAAAAGGTCGCTGGTTCAATTCCCTAGTCAGGGCACATAACCAGTTTGCAAGCCAGGTCTCCAGCCAGGTCAGTAGCTGAAGGCAGGTGAAAGGCTACCACACATTGATGCTTCTCTCCCTCTCTTCCTTCCTCCCTGCCCTTCTCTCTGAAAATGCTTAATAAAATCTTAAAAGAAAAGAAGAGAAAAGAAAAATTATAAAGGCAGTATGCAAATGACTGATTTTGGGAAACCATGAATTTAGGGATACTGATATGAAAATCCATTTTAAAAATTTATTTTTACTTAATGCAGATATGCAGGGCACAGTGGATCAGGTGTCATCCAACTTTTTCTGTGAAGAGGCAGATAGTTAATAGTTGAGACTTTGCAGGCTACACATGTCTCTGTCATGTCATCTTCTTTTACAACCCTTTAAAAACATTAAAAAAAAAAAAAAAAAAACATTCTTAGCTCAAGGGCTGTACAAAAACAGACCTTGGGCTAGATTTTGAGTTGAAATGTGCAGGCCCTTGCAGTAAATTAAACAGTTTACTGAACTTAGAGCTGCCCCCAAACACAGGTAAAAACAATCTGCATTGGATCCATTCGTTAATGACATTTATTTAGTGATCACATTAATGTCTTCCTTATTCCCCCTTTTTCGTTATTATTATGACCTTGCAGATTTTTGTGCATTTAATGTTTCAATTCATTACAGTTGTTTTTAAGATGCTCAAATTGCCCCACCTTAACCAAAGAGAACACCTTCAAAGAGTCCTTTTGAGTGACTCCAGCAGCCTTTGGTACTATCTTTTGCTTTCTGGTATAAGATATCCCAAGTTCATCTTGTACGTTTCCCACACCAAAAATGATACAAGCCATTTTTATCAGAAGCCCTGGTTTCTTTTGGTCAATAAGGGTATACAGAGACCAAAAACTGAGTGTCTGCAATGCGTATGTTTGCATTTATAAACGGAGATGATGCCAGTTTGGCCCCTGGAGAGATTCCAACTGCTCTCTGAAGGTTTCCTGTGTCACCTCCAGCCTGGGACAGTGGGACCCACCTGTGGCTCTTACCCCAGCCATGTGCTCAAGCACAGTCTGTCCTGCTCTGGGGCTGCCCTAGCAAAGGCAGAAACATGAAAGATTTTTCCGTAACCGAAGTCAAAAGCATTTTCAGGTGAACCTTCAATTAGCTATAAAAATCCAGCTATCCAGAACACTTACTCCCTAATAGCCTTGGGTAATTGAGGTTTTGGTGCAAAAATAAGTACAGGGGATTTTAATGAAAGCATCTAACCTGAAATTTACAGGGGTCATTCAGTCAGATGTCCATCTACACCAAAGCAGGGAATGAAAAATGAGTAGAATGGGCTGCATGTAAGAAAGCTGGGGTGAGAGAATGAGGGTGAACGAGAGTATGGGTTCCATCCCAGGGCAGTCAATAGTTCTAGCAGAATGTTGCCATGTGAGGCAGTTATCAGGTCATTCTAAGTTTTCAAAACATGAAGAAAATCCTGATATTTTAAAGTGGGAAATCAAAATTTGGCAATGGCAGTAGATTTATGTATTTTATTAAAACTTGATTTAGGTATAATTTATGTACAATAAAATAGCTCCAATTTAAGCATAGTGTTTGATGAGTTTTCACAAATGTACGCACCCAGTTAAACACCATCTCACTCAAGATGCATAACATTTTCATCACCCCCCAAATGTTCCCTTATATATCTTTCTGATCAGTCCACTCTTTACTCCAGGCCCAGGGATTCACAGATCTGTCTTCTGTCAGTGTAGGTTAATATTTCTTTTCTAGGGATTCATATAAATGGAATCATATGTATGGACTTTTTTGGTCTAGTTTCTCTTACTTGGCAATAATTTTTAAACATGTATCCATATTGTTATATGTATCAATAGTCAGTTCCTTTTCACTGTTAAAAAGTTTTACATTGTATGGATATGCTCCAGTTTATTTATTCACTCATTAGACATTTGGCTTGTTTTTAGTTTGGGGTTATTCATGAATAAGGCTACTATAAATATATATGTAAAAGTCTTTGAGTATATTTTCAGTTCTCTTGGATAAATCAAAGTGGAATTGCTAAGTCATATAAGTATCCTTTTAACTTCATCAGAAACTGCCAAATTGTTTTCCAAAGTGACTGTACCATTTTGCGTTCCAACCAGTCCCGTAGGGGAGTCCCAATTGCTCCACATCCTCACACTGAGTGCTGTCAGCCCCGGTGGGTGGGAGGAGGCAGCTCACGGGGGTTTGACTTGCATTTCCCCAGTGACTCATGTGGTTGAACATCTTCCCACATGCTAATGGGTCATTCTTACATAATCTTTTATGAGGTGTCTTTTCAAATCTTTTATCCATTTTTTGTTGAGCCTTTTGTCTTCTTATTTTCTAATAACTCTTTATATATTCTGCATGCAGATTCTTGATCATACATATTTATTGAAAGTATTTTCTCCCAGTAGTTTGCTCTTTTATTTTTTAACAGTGTCTTTTGAAGATAAGATCTTAATTTTAATTAAGTACATTTTATAGGGTTTTTCTTTTCTGATTCATGATTTAGTGACCTATATTTGCCTACTCCTACATTGCACAGATTTTCAATTCAAACTGGATCAAAGACCTAAATATAAGACTTAAAACTATAAAAATCTTAGACTAAGTAATAGGAATGAGTCTTTATGGCCTTGGATTAGGCAACGGATTTTTGGATATGACATACCAAAGCACAAGCAAAAAAAGAAATATGCACAAATTGGGCATTTTCAAAATTAAAAAGTTTCATGTTTCAAAGGACACCATCAAGAAGGTAAAAAGATAACCCACAGAATAAACATTTTTGCAACTTCTATATCTGATTAGGAACTTATATGCGAATATATAAATAACTCTTAGTACTTAGTAATAAAAGACAAATGACCAATTAAAATATAAGCAAAGACTCTGAATGCATATTTATCCAAAGATTTATTGACCATATAATGACTATGTTGGCCAATAGCATGCAAAAAGATATCAACAACATTACTCATCAGGAAGTATAAAGCAAAATCAGAATAAGCCACCACTTCATACCAGCCAGATTGGCTATAATAATTTTTTAAAGATTTTATTCATTATTTTTCAGCGTGAAGGGCAGGAAAGAAGGAAGAAAGGGAGAGAAACATCAATGTATAGTTGCCTTTCACCTGCCTCCAGCTATGGACCTGGCTGAAGGCCTGGCTTGCAACCTGGTTAATGTGCCCCCTGATTGGGAATCAAACCAGCGATCTTTGGATTCACAGGCTGGCGCCAATCCACTGAGCCACCAGCCAGGGCTTATAATTATTTTTTTAATGGCTAATAGAAAGATTGGGAGAAGATGTGGAGAGATCGGAACTCTCATACACTGCTCATGGAAATGTAAAATAATGCAACCACCATGGAATCCAGTCTGGCAGTTCTTTAAAAAGTTAAACATCAAATGGCCATATGATCCAGTGGGTATACTATGTCCACACAGAAACTTGTTCACATGTTTATAGTAGCATTATTCATAGTGTCCATTAATTGATGAATGGATAAATAAAAGGTGACATCCATAATATGGAATATTTTGCAATAAAAGGAAGGAAATACTGAGACATGCTACAATACGGATGAACCTTGAAAACATGCTAAGTGAAAGAAAAAAAGTCACAAAGGACAACATAATATATTATTTTGTTTCTATGCAATGTCCACAATAGGGAAATCTACAGAGACAGAAAATAGATTAGTATTTGCTTGGGGTAAGGGAGGGTGGAGGGAGGGATGAGGAGTGACTATTGATGCGTAGTTTATTTTGGAGGGAGACAAAAATGTTTTTAAATTTACTGTGGTGATGGCTGAACAACTCTATGGATATACTAAAATCCACTGAATTCTACCCTTTATATATATTTTTGAATTCTACACTTTAAATGATTGAGTTCTATGTTATGTGAACTATAGCTTGATAAAGCTGTTATTTTAAAAAGTGAATTTAAAAAAATACTAGGCAAAGGAGTTCTGAATGGTGTGGCTCAGTTGATTGGACACTGTCCTGCAAAGCGAGAGGTCACTGGTTTGATTCACTGTCAGGGTGTTCTGGGCTCAGTCCCCACCCCTATCCCCTAGTCAAGGAGTGTACAAAAGGCAACTGATCAGTGTTTCTTTCTCACATCAATGGGTTTTTCTCTCTCTCTCTTCCCCTCCCCCCACCCTCTCTCCCTGGCTTAGCTCTGGGCTAAGGGAACAGAAGCTCTTTTGCAAACCCAATACAGCTCATGGGTCACCCATCTGCAACCTATCATTCAGAAGGCTTAGAGGAATTGACCTTATGAATAACATTTATGTGTCTTTGGTCAAAATAAGTAGTGACATGCACCAGGCTCCCAATTACCCTTCCATCAGGAGCCTGAGTCAAACCTTGGGGAACATTTATCTCTGAAAGTGAGCGGATGTTTTATTTTTGTTTTTTTGTTTTGTTTTGTTTGTTTGTTTTTTAAATTTTATTCAGTATTTTCAGAGAGAAGGGCAGGGAGGGAGGAAGAATGGTTGAGAAACATCAATGTATGGTTGCCTTTCACCTGCCTCCAGCTACGGACCTGACTGGGGACCTGGCTTGCAACCTGATTTTGTGCCCTGGCTGGGGATCGAACCAGCGATCTTTGGGTCTACAGGCCGGCACCAAATGTGAGCGGACATGTTTTCTTAGAAGAAAACAAACGGATACATACAACGTTTACCATTTTTGAACTTACTGCTAGAACCTTTTGCGAGAAAAAGGGGGCCAAGATGTAGGCAGTGGTCTGTGACTCGAGGAGGCCTGATGATGCTCCCCTGCACCCACGTTAGGGACTCCACCTCCACTCCATTTGTCTGGACTGGTTTATGCTGCGAACAGATTTGAACCTTTTACACAAGCTGTGTATACCTTCCTAACACAGGTCATTTGTCACCTGGGGGATGAAATGTGACATATCATTGTAACGTTTATTGATTCTTACATGACTGATTTCCCAGGGACCAAATTATAGTTAGGAAATAAGTCAATAGCAACACATTTTGCCTGTCATTGTCACAGTTTCTGCTGCCTGCTATACTGTTGTACCGATTTCTTTCTCTTTGTCCCTTTCTTTCTTTCTTTTTTTCTCTTCCTTCCTTCCTTCCTTCCTTCCTTCCCTTTCCTTCCCTTTCTCTCTCTCTCTCTCCTTCCTTCTTTCCTTCCTTTCTTTCTTGTACCTAAAGTAAAGGCCATTATCTCTTTTATATTTTTGAAGTTTTTTACTCACTGCTCTGGCTGGTGGCACAGTGGATAGGTGCCAGCCTGCAAACCCAGAGGTCGCTGGTTCGATTCCCCAGCCAGGGCACATAACCAGGTTGCAAGCCAGGTCCCCAGCCAGGTCCGTAGCTGGAGGCAGTTGAAAGGCAACCCTACATTGATGCTTCTCTCCCTCTCTGCCTCTCTCCCTTCCCCTCTCTCCGGAAATAATATATAAAATATTTATAAATAAATAAATTTTTTACTCACTGACTTGAGAGAAAAAAAGAGAAGTATTGATTTGTTGTTCCACCCTTTTACACATTCATTGGTTGATTCTTGTATGTGCCCTGACCAGGGATAGAACCCTAACCTTGGTGAGTTGGGATGATGCTAACCAACTGAGCTAGGGGGCCAGGACCCAAGCTCTTATCTCTTGACATAAATAGAAGGTCCCACTTACATACAAACCCAACGAAACAGAATGTTGTTACTTCTAACTAGATACTGCTGCCTGATAAGCCTCTGAGCCTCATTATTCAGCTGGGAGATTAGCAGGGTTTAAAAGGTGTTAAGAACCTGCCTGGACTCAGAAAGAGGTTCTCCTTGACAAAAACAGAATAGTTACATGAAAGTGGAGGAAGTGGACATCAGAGAAGCCCTTTGTCTATTTCCTCCACAACTATTTATAGGAGCCCAATGTGCAAGTCCAGGCTTTGGGGTTCTGGACTACACAGGACAACCAAAGACCCAGTTCTTTCCAGGTTGATAGTGTGGATAACCTGAAATAACATCAGAAGCACACTGCAGTGCCTGGGTCATAGTAAATGTGTGTTACTTTGATGTTACTCTTGTAGTAGTAGTTGTCATTGTTATTACTAATTACTAATTATTTTATTATTCCACAGCAGGGAATGGGCCCTCTGGGGAAAGGTGAGGGTTGAGTTAGTCTGTGAACGGTTGTCACATAGTCATGAAGACCTGGCCAGGCATGTGGAGCGCTATCTCTGTCAGAGATGGCACTGGCATGGGAGGGGGAAAGCCCTTAGCAAACTGACTAGGAAGGTGGGGAGTGTTGCTGGGTCAGAAAATGAGGTCAGGAATGAACATGCTTAGGCAAGTTTAAGATTTCTGGCATCATTCATTTGGCTACTTGGTGGCATTGCAGACACTGTGCTGGTTTATTGGGGGTATTGCTACCCTCAGAGGGCTTCTGATCTCAGGGGGTGTGAAAAGCTACTGGCAGATGCAACTAGGACACAGGGTAGAACAAAGTGGATTCTTTTTCATTAAGAATCTAATAGTTGCACAGTGGATGATTGGATCAAAAAACTTTGGTACATTTACACAATGGCATTCTATATAGCAGAAAGAAAGAAGGAACTTGTACCCTTTGCAACAACATGGATGGGACTGGAGAGTATTATGCTTAGTGAAATAAGCCAGTCAGTGAAGGACAAATATCATATGATCTAACCCATTACGGGACATTAATGAGCAAAACAAGCAAAACAGAACCAAGTATATGAATACAAGGAATAGGCCTTCAGTGGTCAGGGGAAAAGGGGTTGCGGGGAGGAGGAAGCGGGGAGGCAGAGGCAAGGAAGGGGAGCAGCTTAGACAAGAACCTAGTATAAAGGAACCATGGACATGGACAACAGGGGGGATTGAATTTGGGGGGAATGGGTGGGTGGGGAGGGGGACAGAGGGGAGCAAAAAGGGGATGGATGTAATACAACAACAATAAAATTTAAAAAAAAAAAGAATCTAATAGTTGCAAATGACACACACCCAATTTGGATCAGCAAGAGTAAGAAATAAAATGTATTGGTTCCCATGTCTGATGAGTCCAGGAATAAATGGCTTCAGGAATGGCTGCATCCAGGTGTTTAAATGATGTCAGAAATCTCTCTCTCCATCTTGTGGCTTCTCTGTGTTGACTTTATTCTCAAGCGGTCTCTTTACTTAGCTAAAGAGAGTCTCTTCTTCAGTTATTCCAACATAAAGTGACAGAACTGAGTCCCAACTGTCCAAACGGGGGTGGAAGTCAACCTGGCAACTCACACCAACTGCAACGGGGAGAGGGGCAGTTCATCCTAGGGAACATCAGAGCAAGTGCGAGAGGATGCTAGTGAGCAGGCACTTCACTGCCCATCACAGTGTCCCCGGAAAGTCAGAAGCTCTCAGAGAGGGCAAGGGTCATTTCAGCCAGTTGGGAGTCGGGACCACATTGTGTGGCCAACTGGGGCTCTAGGAATGGGGCAGGGGTGCTCCTGCAACAGGTCCCTGCTCTGTATCTGGGGAAAAGAGGGATAGGCATTCCTGAGACACTCATGGGCCCAGCTCACAGCATCTTGGTTACTCTTCATAAGTGCCTGCCCCTTCATGCAGGTGAGAAACATTCTAAAAAGCTTAGACATTTCTCAGTGAACCACACTTAGCACCCTGCTCCTGTCCCCATTCCAGTGTATCCATAGAGCAGGTGGAGGCTGTTTACAGAAGGCACTTTAAATGTGATCGCCCTCCAAAGGCTCAGTTCTCTTGGGATTGAAACCCGGATTGTTAACATGGCCCACACGGCTCATCTCCCTTTCTAGGTTCCTGCTGTCCCCTCCACCTGAGTGTCCCCCACCCTCGCTTTTCTTCACCCTGTTAATCCTGCTCTTAACTCCCAGATTCTCCAGGTACTCTCAGGCTGGGATGTGGGAAGAGGTTGTAATAACAGCAGCTGACACTTAGGGGCCAGGCATTAATCCACACTCTATTTTCATTGTCTTCATAACAACCCTATGAGGTTGAGGCACTTATTCTCCCCATTTTACAGATGAGGAAACTGAGGCACTGAGCAAGCGATTTGCTCAGTCACAGCTAGACAGTGGCAGAACCGAATTCAAAGCCAAACATTTCAGCCCAGAGTCCTCATTCTTAACCACTACTGGCACTGCCTCTGGGAGCATCCAACACAGGGTCCCTGTCCTGATCACATTTTGTAACGATGCATTTTTGATGTATTATTTGGTTAATATCTGTCCACTCACTGACAACTTGGAATGATGGCAGGTAACATACTGAGCACTCAGTTTGTGCTAGGCACTGTACTGAGCACCTTTTTTGCATTACCTGATTTCACCCTCTCAGCAGTCCTATAAAGTAGGTAACATTATCCCCATTTTACAGATAGAAACCCTGAGGAGGTGTGAGGCTAAGTAACTTGTCCACTAGGCTGAAAATTCTCAGGTGACAGAAACCACGTTCATTTTGCTTATTACTGAGTCCAGAGGGACTAATTCAGTGCCTGGCATACAGAAGGCACTCAAGTGCTTTTTGGTTGGATGGATGGGTGGATGGATGATGATAGATGGCAAAAGGAAGGAAAAAGGGAGGGAGGGATAACTGCCATGCACAGCCTGGTCTGTCTGTCACATGTGGATGCTCTGGCCACAGCTATGGTGTCTTTAGATGCGAGGCTGTGTCTCTCTGCAGGTGTCATGATGCAGGTGAAGAAGTACCTGCTAAAGTGCCTGCACCGGCTGCAGAAGGGCCCTGGCTACACGTACAAAGAGCTGCTGGTATGGTACTGTGATAACACCAACACCCATGGCCCCAAGCGCATCATCTGTGAGGGGCCCAAGAAGAAGGCCATGTGGTTTGTGATCACCCTGCTCTTTGCCTCCATCGTCTTTTGGCAGTGGGGCGTCTTCATAAGGACCTACCTGAGCTGGGAGGTCAGTGTCTCCCTCTCAGTGGGCTTCAAGACCATGGACTTTCCTGCTGTTACCATCTGCAACGCCAGCCCCTTCCAGTAGGTGGTCCCTGGAATGCAAGGCTGGCTTCAGTCTGGAGCTTTTTTTCTTTCTTTCCTCTCTTCCTTCCAGCTTTCCCTTTCTCCCTTCCTCTTTTCCCCACTTTTCTCTTTTTTACCCCCTCATTTCCTTCTTTCTCTCCCTATCCCTTTTCTTTCCTTCCCTTCTTTCTCTTTTTTTCCCTCTTTGTTTTCATTCTTTTGCTGCAAGTAAGACAAGATTCAAAATCCATAAAAATCCTAGGCTTAAAGAGATTCCCAGAAATATCTAGCAGTCCCTGTGTTTAGGCATACCAGTGCCTAGTTTTCAATTCAATACGTGGTTTTTGAGCCCCTACTATGTGCTAGGCAGTGTATGGGCACTGGGAACATATCAGTGAATAAAAGTCCCTGCCCTCTTCACAGCCTAACAACAACAAAAAAGACATTAATCTTTTTTTATTAAATATGGAATTAACTGTAATAGTCCAATAAATATAAAGTGATGATAAAAATAAATATAGCAGACATGCATCAAGTACTTATGAAATGCCAGGCAGTGTGTTGAGTGTTCTTGGGTAATGAATGTAATTCTAATCCACACAACTGCCTGAGAGTTGGGCACTCCTGTAGTAACCCCAATGTATAGGAAATGAATGCTTAGAGTGATCAGGGAACCTGCCCAGAGACACAGAGTGGGCCACAGTGGCATTTGAACTCAGGCCTGACCTGAGTCCAGGGCTGCCAGTGTTTAATCACATGATGTCAGAATCTGAGAAGGGGACATACGAGGAGTCACAACCTGGTCAGGAGTCACAACCTGGTCAGGTTTGAAAATGCCTCAAAGAATGATCACAAGTTAGCCCACCTAGTCAGAAGAAGAGAGTACTCAAAGGGGAGAGCACAGCGTATGCAGAGGTCTTGGGGCAAGACAGACGGTGCTTTCAAAGAATTGAAAGAAGGACCACCCTGATGGGATAGCTCAGTCGGTTAGAGCATCGTCCTGCTACAACCCAAGGTTGCATTTGACCCCAAGTCAGGACCCATACAAGAATCAACCAATGAATGAACAAATCAGTGTCTGTCTGTCTCTCTCTTCTTCTCTCTCTCTCATCAATAAGAAAGTTTCTTAAAGAATTGAAAGAAGGACCAGCATAGCTGAGTCATGAACATTCTCATTTACAAGAAGGTCCTAGAAAGTAATTCATACTTCCTGATTATGTTTCCAGTTATCAAAAAATCCCTCTTTCTAGTAATAGGTCTCTTGCCTGTTTGGGTGGGTCCTTGCAGCTGCTCAATAGAGCCCATCACAGTCACAGCGAAACAACACTGATCCAAGTGCATTCTAAATGCTTTCCAAGCATCACCTCATCGAATCCTCCCAACCGCCTTCTACGCAAATATTTTAATCCCAGGCTTGTAGGTAGAAGAACCTCAGAGGGGTTTACTCACCCAAGGCCACACAGATACTAAGTGGAACATCAGAATCTAAGCCCAGAGCCCATGCAATGACTCACCAAGCTCAACAGCAGCTGTGGACACGATGGCTGTAATAGCAGCCCTCATCGCTCAGCCCACCTCCTTCCCAACCTTCCTCTTCCCATGTGCAAAAAGGTGGCTGGTTTAATGGTCAGGGGACAGGCAGTGTTAGTGTCTGAGGCTGCTGCACACCTTTGTACATGAGAACCTGGGCCTGTGCTCAGGGTTTAATGCTCTCTCCTGCAGGAGGCCCTCCAGCCAGAGCTGACCTACACTGGTGACTATGCTCAGGAGTAGGGTCTCAAGTCAACTGTGTAGAGTGACTGGGGTACAGGGCCTGGGGCCCCCACACAGAACACTCCCTGGTATAGACACCTTTCTGCCAGACTAACTGGTCACCAGTTCCAACATGGGAGCCTCCAGGGGCTGAGAGCAGATACTGGTCCCCAGCCCCACAGTCCCACCCACCTTCTTCCTCCTGAAACTGGCTCTTGTTCCCAAAATCACTGCTGGAAAATTAGGACCTCAGGCTCACAGATCTGCCCCTCTTCCCTACCTCTCCTATCCCCTCTTGAGAGGAAGATGGCAGAGCCTGCTCCATTCCACCCCGTGCACAAGCAGCATACCCCTTGAAGCCCACCACTTCGAGGTTCCAGGTTCAGTTCTGTGAACTCGGGGCACCACAGCAACTCCCTCAGCCTCAGTTTCCCTTTCTGTACAGGGAGAGGGTCAGAGAATTGTGGAAAAGATTAAATTAAATGGGATATAGGAAGCACCTAACTCCTGGCACATGGTAAGCTGTCAATAACTGACCTCCTCACTAGAATGTAAATTTATCCTCTGTGCTTTCACCATGCCTGGCACATAGATGGTGCTCATTAAATACTTAATGATTGAAAGAGTGAGTGAGTGGGTGGGTTGATGCATGGACACATGGGTGGGTGGATAGCAAGGTGGACACCTGGGCAGGGTATTCTTCTCATATATGTTGCCAGCTGGCTGTGCTGAGTTGGAGGGGATCCCAGGCACAGTTGCTGTTTCTCAGCTGCCTTTGGCTCCAACTTACTGGTGCTTTACCCAACCCAGGTATTCTAAAGTGAGGCATTTGCTGAAGGACCTAGATCAGCTGATGGAAGCAGTTCTAGAGAGGATCGTGGCTTCTGAGTCAACCCATGCCAATGCCACCCAGGCCTTGAACTTTACCATCTGGAACCATGCACCCCTGGTTCTTATCGATGAGCGGAACCCCCACCACCCGGTGGTCCTCGACCTCTTTGCGAACTATCACAATGACTCAGCAAAAAGCAGCCCAGCACCAGAAAGGACCTGCAATGCCCAGGAATGCAAAGTAGCCATGAGACTGGTAAGTGGGCCCCAGGCACTTATCAATCCAATGGGCCCTATCCAGTGAGGCTGATGGGAGTTTCTTTCCTTTAATAATTTGGGTCTTGCTGGAAGGAATGCAGACTGAAAGCCAGTGCCTAGTTTGTATGTTTACCAAGTTATTTTAAAATAGAAATAGTGCCCTGGGTGATGGCTTAGTGGATAGATGCCAACCTGTGAACCCACAGGTTGCAGGTTCAATTCCCAGCCAGGGCACATAACCAGGTTGTAAGCCAGGTCTCCAGCCAGGTTCGTAGCTGGAAGCAGGTGAAAGTCAACCTTACATTGATGTCTCTCTCCCTCTCTGCCTCCCTCCCTTCCCCTCTTTCCAAAAATAATAAATAAAATCTTTTTTTAAAAATAGAAATAGCTGGTATACTAGTTAAGACATTTTTGGATGCAAGTGACAGCTCAGACTAGCTTAAGCAAAACAGAGAATTCATTGACTCACATACTAAGAAGTCCACGGGTACGCTGGGTTCAGCTGTGGTTGGACCCAGGTGTTCAGATGCTGTCTATCATCAGGACTCTATTTTTCTATGTCTTGGTTCAGCTTTTTAAATTGAATTTATTGGGGTTACATTGGTTAATAAAGTTATATAGGTTTCAGGTGCACAATTCTATAATGCATTATCTGTACTCTCCTCTCAGTTGACTTCTGGAATGAAGGGCCTTGACAATTCTAGACCCACATCTCACCCGCTTAGCACTGTCCCCAGCAAACTCATCTTTTCCTGTGACCACAGCAAAAGCCCTGGACCTGATTGTCAGGTCGCATGCTCACAGCTCAACCCATCACTGTGGACTGAAGGACAGGCTGTCATGGCTGGCCAGTCATGGGGTCATGTGCTCTGGAGCTGGAAGTGATGTCAGCCTCTATCAGACTACAGGGATTAAGTGAAGGAGAGGAAGTGGTTCCCTGAAGGGCAAATTTAGTCTTATTATCAAGACAGGGGCATAAACATAGAGCAAGTGAAAACCCACAGCTGTGCAGTACAGTCAGTGCCAAAGCATAACTACAGTGCACTGGGCGGCAGCTGTTGGTGCCTAGAGACACCCTGGGTAGCTTTGTAACTGCAGATCCCTGGGCCCCATGCCAGAGCCAGGGGAGTGTCTTGCTAACAAGCTCCCTGGTGCTCCCGGTGATCACCCCTGGTTGGAGGCCCAAGCAGGGGCCATACACTTCCCAGAGAGAGGCCACTGCCTCCCACGTCAACATGTGGTCAGGACTTGCCCCACATCCGCACATGATGAATCCAGCGAGTGGACCAGCTGTCCTGGTGGAGACTGTTGGTGGCCAGGCATATGGGGGGATTGACCAGCTATCCTGGCACAAGGCTTGTAGGGTCCTGCTGCCAGCTCAAACCCAAGACCCAATTACTCTCTAGTGCAGTTACCTGTGTCCTGTCTTCATCGGTAAAGCAGGCCCATCCCTGGTGGCCTTAGGGCAAGCCCGTGTGTGTGTGTGTGTGTGTGTGTGTGTGTGTGTGTGTGTGTGTGTGTGATATGTAAGCCTAAATATATAGGGGTGATAGTCTGCTGCTGCCACACTTATTAACCTCTCTGGGCCTCAGTTTCTTCATGCTGGTTGGGTTGGGTTGCTGTGAAAATTGAATGGGATCATAAATTAAAGCCTTGAGAACAGTACCTGGGCCAGAGCAAGTGTGGGGTGTTATTCTCGTCTCCTGAAGGGGAGGCAAGGAGGCTTCCAGCAACAGACCTGAGGACAGCGCCCCAGGCCGGCCCTGGAAAGGAGAGGCTTCTCTGGTCTCCTGGATTCAGAAAGAAGGGCCACTATGAGATGAGACAAACAGAGGCAGAGAGGCCAAGACCCGAGTCCCAGAGCCAGGCGGGTTCTGCGTGGTGACTTCGTGGAGGGCCAGCTGCAGCGAGGTGGAGGGCCCTACATCCCTCAGTGGCTCAGACTGACAAAGCCCAGATCCTTCCCCAGCAGAGGCGGATGCAGAGTGTGGAGGCCTCTGTGGTTCACATGGTCTCCAGGCAGCTGCCTCTGGAAGTTGGAAGGGGATAGGAAGGGAGTCAGGGAATCAGAGGGTCAGAGTATGTCTGTGTTCATGTGTGCTTGTATGGGCATGAATGTAGTGCCACGTGTGTGAGTCCGGGTGTGTGGGCTTGTGTGTGAGTAGGATCTGTGTTATGCATAGTTGTGACCGTGATATCACGTGGCTGAGGTATCAGAAAGTAGATGTCTTTCTCTGTATATGTGTGTGTGTATGCATACATGTTTGTGCATGTGTTTGTTCATGCTTAAGGCTACTTGGTCAGGGGAGAGGTGGTGCTGTGTGTGTGTATCCTTGTGACGGTGCTGCTGTGTATGAGGGGCATTCCCTGAGCCGGTGTGAGCCTGAGCGTAAACACGAGTCCCCATTGCCCAGCCCCAGGATGCATCCAGGGGAGGGTGGCTGGTGGAGCACCCTCAGCCCTTGACCTGGGAGCAGTGACCGGGCCCTACGAGCAGCCCCTACAGTCACAGGAACCCCTCTTGGTCTCCGCAGTGCTGTCTTAATGGGACGGTGTGCACCTTTCGAAACTTCACCAGCGTCACCCAGGCCGTGACGGAGTGGTACACCCTGCAGGCCACCAACATCTTCTCCCAGGTGCCAGCCCAGGAGCTGGTGAAGATGGGCTACCCGGGCGAGCAGCTGATCTTGGCCTGCCTGTTTGGGGCCGAGCCCTGCAGCTACAGGTGAGAGGCGCCACCGGCCTCCCATTCACATCCCAGCTGGGAACTTCCCATCTGCCTACACCGCGAGTTTCTGTGCCTCTGTGTCCTAGGCCCTGTTTCCTGGAAGCACCTGGTGAGAATCATATGAACCTTTTGAAAGTCAGCTTTTTATTGTAGAATCATTTTAGACGTACAGAAAAGTTGCAAAGATAGTACACAGAATCAGTTCCCTTATCCTCCTGACCCAATTCCCTTTGTTACCATCTTGCATCACCATGATAATTTGTCACACCTAAAAAACCAACACTGGCACATTACCATTAACTAAACACAACACTTGATTCAGATTTCATTGGTTTTTCCTGGTGACCATTTTCTGTTCCTGATTTCCTTCAGCTGACCACACTATTTAGCTACCACGTCTCCCTATTCTCCTCTGGGCTGTGCCTCAGACATCCTCAGTGCCTCAGACATCCTTGTTTTGTACTGCAACACAGTACCGGTCCTGTATTTTACAGAGCATGTTCCATTTGGGTGCATCACACTTGGTGGCCACATGCCCTGCCTGCACTTCTGACCTTCCACGCCCAGGGGAGGTGGGTGCCTTGCCCAGGCTCCTCCACCGCAAGGCCACTGCATCCCCTTCCCGTGGTCTGTACCAGGGGCTGAGTCACCAGGTCCAGCCCATTCTCTAGGGATCTGGGGAGAGGGGGCATGTACTGTTTGGAACCCCTCTGTAAAGCAGGTTTGCCTTGTCCTGTTTGAGTATTTCCTGAGTCATTTATTTCTACCATGTGGACAGGTGCGTATTTGGGCTGTAACCCAATAGCATGGTATTTATTTTCTACTCCAATCCATCCAGCTTTGGCCCCTGGGAGTGTCCAGACCCGAAGAGAATTTTTATGAGTTTATTTGAGCCAAACTGACCACAATGCCAGGAAACAAGATCTTAGAGGCTCCATAGAGTGACAGCTTGCAGTTTCATTTATAAGGTTGGAATTAAGGAGTAAACATGAGGATGATTATGTGAAGGTGAGAGAAAGTAAGGTCCATGATAGTTAGCAAAATCACATGCTCCCATGAGGGTGGTTAGCCTCTGAGGGGTCTAAAGAGGAGGATGACTCTGGGTCTCCCAGGTGTGCTAACCTGGGTGCACAGGAACAGTGGGCAGGGCTTGCTTAAGGCAAAGATAAGCCTTTTACGAAAGAAGTTTCAGGTCTGGGCTGTGATTATGCACCTCCACCTGCCCAGCTAGGAAATTATGATCAGATCACCCTGGGAGCTGACTTTCCATCAGTGGACTTATCCATTTTATTACAGACACCCTTTTTGTCCACAGAAGCGTTTCCAGTCCCTTTGGCATGTCCCCATCCATTTGTGTATTTATTTATTTATTTTTGAGTATCTCTTACTTTCTGGCACTATGAGGTGCCCTGGGCCCAGAATCAGCTACTGCTCTGAGGACCTCTGGTTCCTTTAATTGGAGAATGGCATTTAGAAACCAAGGCCTAGGCATAGAAAATGATGATCATTATTGTTATTACTATTATTATCACTACTGCTGCTACAACATCAGAGATGGGCTGGCTGATTTCTTCCCTGGGAAGCCTGCCTGGACCCCTACCATGTAGTACCACCATTGTTACACTGTTTTTTGCTCGGATTCTGTTTCCCGGTTTCCTCTGGAGGCTGCTGGTCTCTGTCTGCCTGCCTGACCCCTGTCCCAGGACAGGTTTGGGAGGAACACCTGCTTCTGGGGCCGGAGGTGCCCAACACTGGGAACAACCTCTCTGGGTAAAGAGCATTATCAACAAGCAAATAGTTGGCAAGTAGGCACGGGGAGACCGGGAGCGTGGCCCTGGGCAGGAGGGGATCCGGCCACACCCTGATCAGTCTCCTGCTCCTGCGCTATAGACACCTGAGACAGCGTGTCAAGAACACTGTGTCCTCAAGCCCCTGGGGTGGGGTCTGTCCCTCCAGAGCAGTGTCCGGCTTTGGCTGGTTTGCCCCACTCTGTCCTTTCCTGTGGCCACAGCCCTGAACCCACACAGGACGCAGACTCCGCAGTGTTTACCCAGAGCCATTTCTTCCCTGCAGGGCTTCGCCCAGGCTGTGCTCCTTGCCTGGTGTGCCCTTCTCCCCTCCACCCACAGGCCCAGCCACCTCTCCCTCATCCTAGAAGAGCAGCTCAGGCCTCTCTGCCACCAAGAACCCTTTCCTGACTCACATGACATCCCACCTCGTTTTCAGGGGAATCAGATGTTAATCTTCATGCTTATCTCTGTGATGCCTAGTCACATATAATTTATAATATTAACAAATATTTACCCAGTGCCTGTCTCCTGCTGTCAGGCTCTGAGGAGAGCACTGATCGCTGGCAGTCAACATCGGCTGAGTACCTCAATGCGCTCCATCCGAATCTCACTCTGGTCCTCTGGGGTAGGTGTTGTTGTTATCACTTCCGTGTTACGTCCGGGCGAGGTATGTGATGCTAAGAGAGGTGAAGCAACTGCCCCAAGCTCACCGGCTAGTCGGCAACAGAGCCAGAATTTGAACTCAGGTTGGCTGGCTCCCAGGCCTGGGCTTTCACCTTCTTAAGTTCTTTCTCCCTCAAGACAGACATGACAGCTGTCCTCACTGGGCTTACGTGCTGAAGCAGGGGGCAGCTATAAGCAAGCAAGTAAATGATAGAAGATGATTTCAGATTTAGGTGCTGTTGAGGGCTGGTGTTTTTTTTTTGTTGTTTTTTTTTTGTTTTTCAATGTATGGTTGCCTTTTGCCTGCCTCCAGCTACAGACCTGGCTGGAGACCTGGTTTGCAACCTCATTACGTACCCTGGCTGGGGAATCAAACCAGCGACCTGTGGGTTCGCAGGCTGGCACCTATCCACTGTGCCACCAGCCAGGGCTGGCCGGCGTTTTTGGCAAGGCCACTTGCTCATCAGCCTGTGCTTTGCCAGCCAGAGGCATACAGCAGCAGTCACACTTGTGCCCCTGCCCAGGAGTCATTCATCAGCATGCAACATGCTTATCTCCTGACTGTATCACTCCCTCTTCAATGATTAGCTGGACCAAACCAGAACTTTCTTTATAGCTATATTGAAAGAAAAAAAATAAAAGGTCAGGTGGAGGGACTCAGATTAAAAGAGACTTAAAAGACATATCAGCCAATGACATGTTACATTGTTTGGATCCCAATTTAAACAAATAAACTGTAAAAAATAAAATTGACTTTGGTGAGATAACTGGAACTTTGAACTGAATTTTTCATAAAAAACGGATTTTTAAGTTATTTTAACATAGTAGTAGCATTATTTTTGAGTCCTTTCTTTTAGAAATCCATATGAAATGTTTACAAATAAAATTATGATGTCTGAGATTTGCTTCAAGAAAGAGCGGAGGGCAGGTAGAGATGGAACGTGAACAACGCCAGGGAGTGGTGACTGATAAAGTTGGTGGTGGGCTTTGTCTCTGTACTTTTAAATGTTTGAAATGTTTCATATCCAAAAAAAAATTTTTTTTAATTTTATTGTTGTTGTATTACATCCATCCCCTTTTTGCTCCCCTCTGTCCCCCTCCCCACCCACCCATTCCCCCCAAACAAAAAATAATTTTAACCAAACTCTTTGGAACCACATTATACTGTCTCTACTTCCATGAGAACCGTTATGGAAACACTTCTTGTGAATTATATCCTTAGGCAACAATCCCAAGAGGTGAGATGGAACCCCACAGAGGGTCATTTTCACACCTCGTTTCACCCTCTGGCCTCAGCCTCTGCTTAGATGTTCTATGGATTCTGAGTCCCTCTCCGCAAACCCCCACCCCCCCCCCCCCCACCCCCCACCCCCGCTGTCTCAGTCCACTGCCCTCTTTATCAGACTTCCCCAAGGTCATCCAGCCCACCTTTCTGGATTCTGCCAGAAAGAGTGGCTTAAAATAACAGAAATGTGTTTATTTACGGAGGAGGCCTACCTAAAGCCCAAAATCAAGGTGTTGCAGGACTAGTCCTCCTTCCAAAGGCTCCAGGGAGGATCCTTCCTGCCTTTCCCAGCTTGTGGGGGTTGCCGGCATTCCTGGGCTTGTGGTCACATCACTTCAACCTTTGTATCTTCTTCATATGGCCTTCTCTGCATCAGTATCTTCTCCCCACTGGCCTCTTATAAGGAGAGTTGTGATTAGATTTAGGGCTCACTCAGGTACTTCAGGCTGATCTCATCTCAAGATTCTTAATTATATCCGCAAAGACTTCTTTTCCAAATAAGTTCACATTCACAGGCCCCTAGCCATAGATATGGACATATCTTTGAGGGGCCAGAGTTTAACCTACTAAATAGCTTATAAGACCTTGTAATGTAGATGAGACAGATGAAAATGTTCCCAGATGGGGACCCAGCCTGGAGCAGGTCTGCCTTGGGCCAGCCAGTAGCATGTGGGTCCTTGACTTTGCGCAGAAAAGATGTACGAGTCCAGGTGACTTTGAGAGTAGATTGGTTAAAGTTGGAGACAGTGAAACTAAGGAAGGGCTTAGGATAGAAGAAACAGGAGAGAGCCTAGGTGGGGCTTTGACTTTTTAGAAACGTATAGGAAAGAACTGAGCCAGGCAGAGCTGCTGTCAGCTCACTGGGAAGTGGGAGATAAAAGGGGGCCTTGAAGACAAGGTCAGGGGTTAGCCTGGCCACCACTGCCCACTGCTTTCTTAGTTGCAAGTCTTGCAGCAACCCTTAGAGCTTAGGAGAAAAAGAACAGAGATACAAGGCGTGTCCTCGTGAGACCACTCTGAGTTCTTTGACTTGAGACCTTTTCTTTTTCTTTCACTGGCAGGAATCCTAGGGGAGGTCTCAGGGAAGGGTCTTAACAGAATATTCATTAGATTTCTAGGTGTGTCCTTCACTATGTCCTTTACTATGTCCTTTACTATGTTGATTAATCAAAATGTGTGCAAAGAGGGGGACGCAGTTATTTTCTGGTTGGTTTTATTTTCAAAGAACATCACTGAAGAGGGACTAAGGTCGGCCTGCCCTGGGACAGTCTGGAATGTGTAAACCATTTGCTCCTGTGTCCTTGGTTGGGGAAGATAAAACCTTGTGATTCACTAGTTGGCTGTAAAGTGCTCAAATTATTTGACCTTGTTCAATTATTTTTTATTAGTTTCCCTTGCTCCACTTGTCAAGGACTTTTCCTAGCTTCTTACTAAGCTGCCTCAAAAACATGAAAAACTTCTTTTTCAGAACTCCTGGCTAAGATGGAACGGCTGAGCCCAACCCCAAGAGAAACTCCCTTCCCTCCTCTTTCCCAAGAAAGTATGCAATCTCTTTGGCTTGTGCTCAGGTCCAGGGGAACGCACAGATGACCTGGCACTCGCCTGCCCCTTTCTGGTCCCTCTGAGCAGTACTCAAAGAGCAGGGAGAAGCTGCTAGCTGTCCTCCCCGTGAACTCTATAGACACCCAGTCAGAGGCAGGGCACAGACCGGGGTGGGCCCTGCCCTCCAGCTGCTGGTGTTTCTTTCAGGAACTTCACCTCCCTCTTCCACCCTGATTATGGCAACTGTTACATCTTCAACTGGGGCATGACAGAGAAAGCACTCCCTTCCGCCAATCCTGGAGTTGAGTTCGGTAAGTCTTGGTTTCTCCTATGGCCAGAACCATGAGGCTTTAGTTCCCTCACCATGTGGGCTGAAAGACCAAATTACCATCAAGCACTGAAGAGCAGGATCCCAGGTAGACAGACCAGGCAGAAGGAAGAGAGTTCATGAGAGCCTGGCTTATGTTCATGGAGGCTGGCCTAGGGGTCTTATCAACCCATGCCTAAATCCTTGGGGTAGAGACCATGATTCCATTTTGCTAATGAGCAAAATGAAGAATCAGAGCATACAGCTTAGTGGTCAGGACTCAAGCTCCTATGTCCCATGAAATCCTAGCTTCACCATTCATTCACTCAGTGGGTGATCCTGAGTTCTCGGAGCCTTGGTTCCCCAATTCGAAGGTGGTCTGCAGTAGCACAGCAGACCATGGGTGCCTCACTGAGTCACTGAGTTGCGAGGCAGGTCAACTGCTTAGCATGGAACAGTGCTCAGTATGTGCTGGATCCTGAAGAGTTTTATTAATTCTTCCGAGACCGCTTAGCTAACACGTGGCAGCCCTGACTCAGCCTCATCCCTGTGCAGTTCTTAGAACAAATCACACAGACCAAGAGAGAGAACAAAGGAGCAGGTAGGCACGAGGAGGTGGGAGGCAGTCGGTGACAGACGCTGCTGTGTTGGCCTCTCTCAGGGACAAGCTGGTAGACTCAGGATGGCTGTGGTGTTAGGCTACGAGCACAGGTGGGAGCAAAGCCTGCTTCCCCTCTCAGGTTCTGACCTCCCCAGCCAGCCGCCAACAGGATGGTTGTTGCTCAGTAGCCATAAGGCTCCCCTTCACCCAGCCCCATGCCCCGACACACTGTACACCAGAGGGGTGAGGATCAGGCAGAAGACTAGAATCAAGGAGTCCAGCTGCCTGTATTAAAACTTCAGCAACCCTGCTTCCTCACTGGGTATCCTTAGGCATGTCCCTTCACCTCTTTGTGTCTCAGTTTCCTCATCTGAAAAATGGGGACAATAACAGTACATACCTCATGTGCATCTTCTTCTGGACAACAGTGATATTGTGTATAAAAAACCACTTAGCCCAGGACTCAGCATGTAGCAAATGCTCAACAATTACCAGTCATATTGTCCTGAGCACCTAGCATAGTCCTGTGGGGCATAAAACATCAGGTCTGGTCTCTGCTCTCTAGAAGGAAACAGTCCAGTGGGGAAGAAAGATAGACAAGAAAGGAAGACTCACAAGAATGAGGCAGGTTCTTGGAAGAAAAGTTCCAGAGCTGGGAGAGATATAACAAAGACCCTGAGACCTAATTGAGGCAGTCAGGGAAGGCGTCTGGAGGAAGTGACACTAGTCTGAGATCCACAGGAAGAGCAGGATTTTCTAGGTTGAACAATGAGGGTGGGAAGAGCATTCCTGAAGGCCTAGTACCAGGGAGGAGCACAGGAGCCAAGTAAGGGGGATAGAAGGGAAAGAACAAGGACCCATGTGAGGCGAGGTAGGGCCACGTGGTGTGCGCCCTGGATCTACTGGCCACGTGGGCTGGGGAAGCAAGAGGAGTGCAGGGCAAAGATGATGGTAGCTTGGACTAGGACAGGGCCTTAAAGAAGACAGGAGTCTAGTATTCACAAAATGGAGCCAGCTTCCTGGGTAGGCCTTGGAGGTCCTCGTGGATGGAGGGGGTATAGACTGGGGGTGGTGGGTCTCCCTTCAGCTTTGAGGAATGAGTTCAGGCAGCCCTTGGCCCCCTTCTCCACAGGCCTGAAGTTGATCCTGGACATAGGCCAGGAAGACTATGTGCCCTTCCTCACATCCACGGCTGGGGCCCGGCTGCTGCTTCATGAGCAGAGGTCGTACCCCTTCGTCAAAGATGAAGGCATCTATGCCATGTCAGGGACGGAGACATCCATCGGGGTGCTGGTGGTATGGTTGCAGCCCCGGGGAAACCCAAGGGGGATGAGGGTGGGAATTGACCTGCCTAGCACCACCCTCCCGTGGCCTGAGAGGAGGGTTTGAGGCCTCTTTAAGCCCTGGCCTTCCCTCACAGTCCAATCCTGCCTTGCCCTCGGATTGGACCCCTGCTAGGGCAGCCACACTCTGGGAGAAGACAACCACCCCCTGGCACCTGCTGGGGTCTACTGCTCCCTATCCCCTTTCAGAACTCCTAGACTCACATGCTCAATGGGAGGCAGGGACCCAGGGGCTTCCTAAGGTTGACCAGGGGTCCCACGAACACCCTCTCTGGACGTAGGACAAACTGGAGCGAAAGGGTGAGCCCTACAGCCAGTGTACTGTGAATGGCTCTGACGTCCCCATCCGCAATCTCTACACGGACTACAACACCACCTACTCCATCCAGGTAGGAAGACGGTGCAGGCCTGGTGCCGGAGGCACTGTCCGTGCCATCTGGCCCAAGGCTCCGGTATCTGGGAGGATGTCCAGCAAAGCTGTTTGCCTGAGAAGTCAGTTAACTTGGGAAGTCCCTCTTTGTATCTGGCCTCAAACCTCTTTGCTACGGCTGGTCTGGATCTCGAGTCAGCCGGAGAGTCGGACCCAGTCCCAGTGAAGGGGACAGACTGAATCTTTACAAAGGTGACAAAAGAAACCACTTGCTGACACTGCCTCTCCTTGCCCAGCCTGCCTTGGCAGTTTGGAAACAGAGGCATAACAAGGGGAAAGCACAGCACCCTCCCCCGCATCTGAGTGCTGCAAGCATGGGGTGGTCCTCGCTTTTGCCTTAGTCATAGGAAACTGACCCTCCCCAGTGCCCACCTGCCCACCCATACTGTCCAGTTCACTCCATCCTCCTCATACTCTGACCGGCTGGTTTGGTCACCTCCTCTGGAGGGGCGGTGTGGGGAGGGAGGTGGGAGAATGCAGAAGGACACAGAGGCAAAGGGCCCAGCCCTTGAGAGCCCTTTCCAGAAAAACTTCTTGCTCCTTTCAGTGCAAGAGCCACTCTGGCCAGAGTCCTTGGCCAAGACCCAGGACCAGGTCACGTGCTCTGTCTGCCCCGCCCTGCCCCACCTCAGCCTCAGTCCGGGGGCTGGAGAGAACCCGCCTCCCTCTCGGTTGACACAAGAGGTCTGGAAGAATCCAGCGCACATCCAAGCCCCTCATTGACTCTTGATCCCCCTCCCCAGCTCTGCTCCTCCTAGCTATGCGGTGCATGTCCTCTCAGAGACCTACTATGTGTACTGCCACCCCATTTCCTGCTCCAGACCAAGTGCTCACAGAGGCCAAGCCCAGCCTCCTGACCCCAGCCAATAAGGTGACCATCACCCCGTTCACCTAGGAGTAAACTGGGGCCCAGAGGTTAATGACTGGCTGTAGCACATAGTAGGCTTCTGAGTGGGCTGAAACCAGGTTGGAATGACCTGAAATACCCATATGAATAGAGATTCATCACCTCCACCCCAGGGTGCTGAACCTGTTCTCCCACGCCCCCTCCCGGAGGGCACGCTGTAGCTTGAGTCCTGTTTAGTCAGCACTGGGCATCCAGAGGTCAGCCTCTCCTTGCAATCCCTGAGCAGGTCCATCCAGGAAGAAGGCACTTAGAATCAGCCTGCCCATCTCCCTCAGAGCTGCTCTTCTAGGCCTTTCTGTGTAAAGGGCTCTGAACAAGAGTGATGTATCCAAGTGTTAGCTTTAGAACTGGGAACAAGCCACCCTGTCGGAAGTTACCTGCAGGGCCCCAGCTCTGGACCATGGGAGCTGACCTGACTCCCCCTCCAAGGGACAGGGAAAGGGAAGGACAGTTGGTGCAGCTCAGCCCCCTTAGTTCCACTTCTCAACAGGAGGGACACCTCCTCTGGCTCCCCTAGCTCACTAGTCATGTGTGCGATCTCCCTGCCCACGTCCTAGGCCTGTATTCGCTCATGCTTCCAAGAGCATATGATCCAGAACTGCAGCTGTGGCCACTACCTGTACCCACTGCCCCATGGAGAAAAGTACTGCAACAACCAGGAGTTCCCTGACTGGGGTGAGTGGGACCAGCCCTCAGCACCCTAGCCGGCCGGCCACAGTCCACCAAGGCTCTGATTGCCAGGGAGAAGCTCAGTTCTGTGCCCGCAGCAGGGCCCAGGGGTGTACCCACGCCTACCCAGCCGTAAGCACAGTCCACAGTCCCTCCCTCCCCAGGACCCTCCCAAGAGAACCTGGCTCCCCTCCGCACCTCAGCTCTGTGACCTGTATGTTTGAACTGTGTCTGTGTGGGGGCAATTCTGCCCATGTGCCTCAGAAACACCTTGACGGGTGTGCAGCTCTGGCAAGGGCGCACCTGTGCATGCGTTTGTGATTTCCCATGCACATGTGTGTGAAAGGGCATTTGTATGCTTGTGTCTTTTTCTTCAATTTAATTTAATTTAATTTTTTAAAGATTTTTTTATTCATTACTTTTAGAGAAAAAGACAGGGAGGGAGGAAGAAAGGGAGAGAGACATCAATGTATGGTTGCCTTTCACCTGCCTCCAGCTACGGATCTGGCTGGAGACCCGGCTTTGCAACCTGGTTATGTGCCCTGGCTGGGAATTGAACCAGCGACCTTCGGGTTCGCAGGCTGGCGCCAATCTACGGAGCCACCAGCCAGGGTGTGCTTGTGTCTTGATGCACAGCTGCACACAGGACTGCGGTGTCCACCTGAGCCTGTGTCCATGCACTGGCCTGTGCTACCAGTGTCTGCATTTGCTCCCACTGGTTTGTGTGTACATGTGAGTGTGCATGCATGCACAAGGCCACGTGTGTCAGCATCAGCACTGTGTCCATGTCTGTGTGGGCTCACCTGGTCTCTGTGGGGTGCTGGGGCAAGGAGGGAGGGAGGAGGCCTCTAAGGTCTTGACACCTGAAGCCACAAGAGGAGGAGAAGCCCCTGGGGGGCTCACACTGAACTGCAGTCCTAGTGGCCCAGAGTCCAAACATGGAAGGCTGTTGTAGGAAGCAGAGTTCTACCTCCCCTTATAACCAGTCAAATGTGGGAACAAGAGGGGAAAATTGTACTCCTTCCAACCACCCATCCCTTCAACACAACACAGTCCTATCACCTCGGCCCCACTAGGCATGAAGATGACCAGCAGAGAGAAGCTGCCTGGATCCTGCTGAGCTGAGTCTGGATGTTTGGGGAGAAGATCCCCAGGCCAGGCCAGGGCAAAATGGCTAGAGATGGGGGTAGAGGGATGGATGGTTCTGCATGAACAGGGGAGTTTGGATTGAAACAACCCCTCTGCCCCAGTCACAGACCTTAGGTGGCCCAAGGCCAGGAAGGCAGAGAGCCAGGGGCTCAGGAGCTCAAAGACTCAAAGTCTCTGCCCCCACCTCTCTCCTGCTCAGTCTATTGCTACTCAGAGCTGCGCAGGAGCTTGGGCCAGAGGGAGACCTGCATCAAGATGTGCAAGGAGTCCTGCAAGTGAGTGCAGCATGGGCACTGTGGGGTCTGCAGAGCAGGGTGGTATGGGCACTGTGGGGCAGCACAGTCACAGGGCTGCCTTCTTTCTCTCTTCCAGTGACACCCAGTACAAGATGACCATCTCCATGGCTGACTGGCCTTCTGAGGCCTCTGAGGTGAGGTGGCGGCATGGCCAGGATCCTGGCCACCCATCCTTGAAGCTGGAGCCTGGTCTGAGCCTAGGTCTGCAGGCTGCTTAGGACTTTGGAGAGGGTGCTCCTTCCTCCCCAACCCTTTCCTTCCTCCCCTCAGCACTGTGCTGGAGACACAGCAGTGAACCAAACAAACACAGTCCTTTGTCCTTACAGTGCTTACACTGTAGTCAGAGAGACAGCCTACAGAAACAAGATCATTTCAAAGCAGGATAAGGACTGTGTAGGAAGAAAACCAAATGATGAGAAAGTAACTAGGAGAAGGACTTCCTAAAATGGTAATGCTTTAGCTAAAACCAGAGGATTGCTGAGCCACCCTGGACAGGGCTAGGAGGAGGGCCCAGGCAGCGCCAGGGCGGGGAGGTGGGGCGGCGCTCGCAGGGCAGCTGAGCCCTACAGGCAGAGGCTGGAGACCTGAGTGCCTTCTCCCCACAACAGCAGCCACGTGGTAAATTATTACTTTCCTTCTCCTCATCCTAACACAGGGTCCCCGGGGAGCTTCAGGAAGATAGAGGGCTGCGTTCTGTCCCCCAAAAGGAGCAGGGCCAGTGGTTGGGAGGGGCTATGGCAAGCACTGTTTTTTTCAGCTGCCTTCTTGGGTTGCAGGACTGGATTTTCCATGTCCTGTCTCAGGAGCGGGACCAAAGCACCAACATCACCTTGAGCAGGTAAGCCTGGAGTCTGAGCAAGGCTGGGAAGGGTGAGAAAGGGCCGGAATCAGAGCCTCAGGAGAGGAGTTTGAACATAGGGCAGTTCCTCAGATGATTCCCCACATGGTGAGATCCAGGAGGAAGCCAGGAGGAGGAAGCACTGGAAGTGAAAGGCCAGCCATGGGGACTCCAAGTCTGCTCCTCTCTAATGGAGAACCTGGTCTCCATCTGTCACCTGTTCAAACACCCATCCACTCACCCTTCCACCCGTCCATCCACCCATCCACCCATCCATCCATCATCTCTTTCCAATCTTTCACCCATTTCTCCCTCCATCATCTACCTTCCATTATTCCATTCATCCATCCACCCATCCATCCTCCACCCATTCATTCAACACATACACTGAGCACAAAGACACCAGGACCATACCATCAGGAAACCTGAGTCTAAAAGACAGAGGTGCAATCAGTTTATGGTGATGAGAGTCTGTACCAGACCCTCCCGTGGATAACAGGAAGGAGCCACCACCTGCCTCAGACAGAGAGGGAGGTCTGTTTAGGAAGGTAGCACTTGAGCTAATTCTCCAAGGAGTAAGAATTGTTCAAAAAAATAAGAAGAGGCAAAAAAGCCCGGACATAGAGAACTTCGCCTTTCTGAGGACCATGAAGTATAAGAGGGATGAGAGAGAGAAGCCCTCTTGGCCACCCTTCTCTTAGCCCCAGGTTTCCTGACAGAGGGACAAGCTTAGGACCCTAGGCTGAATCTGTGCCTATGGGCTGGGCCACCCTGGGGGTGTGAGAGGGGAGCTCTCAGGGACTGTCTCTGGCAAGAGTATCCCTGAGGGAGCTGAACGAAAAGGCCCATAGAATGGGTGCTAGACAGGGATGCCCTTTGTGGCCCAAAGCACACAGGGGCCAGGAAGGGCAGCACTGTGGGCTCTTGTCTGGGCTTTACCACTTATGGGAGTGGCCTTTGAGCAGTTCAAGCAGAGGAGGGTGGAGGCAGCCCTTTGGCTGCCTTTTCTGTGTGTTTGCACATCTGTCTGTCTGTCTTGGGAAAAGGGTACTAGTCCTTGCTGCTCCCTGCAGGAAGGGAATTGTGAAGCTCAACATCTTCTTTCAAGAATTCAACTACCGAACCATTGAGGAGTCAGCAGCTAACAATGTGAGTGTGGGGGCTCCTGACGCCTCTGCCTTGCACCCTGAGGGGCGGGAGGGTCCCTAGCCCCATAGACCCATTAGAAAGGTCTCTAAAACAGTTTCCCTGAGCTGAGATGGTCATCCCTCCCCCTTCCCAGTGACAATACACCCCAGGAGGCTGGGCTTCAGGCGGGACTTGTAGCCTGACCCCCACCTCTGCCAGTGTCTCAGACCCCTGCTCTCCACAGATTGTCTGGCTGCTCTCAAATCTCGGCGGTCAGTTTGGCTTCTGGATGGGAGGCTCAGTGCTGTGCCTCATTGAGTTTGCGGAGATCATCATCGACTTTGTGTGGATCACAGTCATCAAGCTGGTGGCCTTCTCCAAGAGCTTGCAGCAGAGGCGGGCTCAGGCTCGTTACGCCGGGCCACCGCCCACTGTGGCGGAGCTGGTAGAGGCTCACACCAACTTTGCCTTCCAATCTGACGTAGCCAACCATGGCCCTAACTCTGGGGCCTACCCCAGTGAGCAGACCCTGCCCATCCCAGGCACCCCACCCCCCAACTATGACTCCCTGCGTCTGCAGCCACTGGATATCATCGTGTCTGACAGTGAGGATGATGCCATCTAGACCCTGCCCCTGTCCACCCTGGGCAGCTCAAGAGCTCAGACCTGAGAAGCAAAACCAGTGCCGATGGCCTCATTGTACTGCTGCCTGTCCAGAGGGCTGGGATGATGGGTGTCCCAGTTCAGAGTCCATGTCTCTCTCTAGAGGACAGCAGCTCCTAGCCAGTTCCAGGATGAGGGCTCCATAGGATCATGCTGCTAATACAAATATGGGGATTGTGTCCTCCTTTGACTTCTATCCACCCCCAACCCAAGCTGGGCCTTGGCCTGGGACACCCCGAGCCTGGCCCCAGAGACCCAAGAATACCCTCCCCTGGGGCAGGCTGCTTCCCTCCAGTGCCAGGCCCCCTTTGCTGCAGGGATTAACAGTCTGGCTCCCTGTGCTTGTCAGTCCCCAGAGCCTGCGGCCTTGTCCTTTCTGGCCTTGGCTAGCCCCGGTGGGTGGGACTGGCAAGGGCAGTGGCTGTGCCAAGCAGGAAGAGCCTCAGACAGGGGCTGGGGGCACATGTTTTATTCTAGACAATAAAAGTAGAAAACACTGAGTCCAGCTTTGTTCTCCATTCAATAGGGCAGCCAAAATGCCCTGATGCATCTGTGGGGTGGAAGGATATCATGATGGCTTAAGAGCAAAGGCCCCACGCGGGTGACTTTAAATCCCTTTCCGGTTGTTCCCAGAGCAGTGGCCTTATGGCTTTTTTAATCAAAGGAAAATGGGTCCAGCAGGAGCAGACAGCTGGCTGCTGCAGGGTCCTTCTGTCACCTGCTGGTCCTGGCGGTGAAGGAGCTCTGGCTTTAGAGCCTACTATTAAAGGCCCAGCCCTACTGCTGGTCTATGATACATGGGTCCTTGGCCTCGAAAGCAAACAAAGTAAATGTCCAAGGTGGCACCTGTGGAGAAAAGAGGTGCCCCAGACCTTGTGCCACTCTGATGAAAAGCAGCAACAGCCAAGGATTGAGTGGGTAGGGCCTGGGGAAAGCCAGGTTTCCCAGCTCTGGGCCTGGCAAGTCCGCAGGCTGGAGTCACAGCTCTTGGTGGTCACCACATTTACTACTATGACTACTACATTTCACTGGTTGTTGTCACCAAATTTACTATTATCTCTTGTTATTAAACACTGGCTAAACTGTATCAAGCTCTTACCACATGCCAGGTACCAGGCCATGTGTCCCTGAGAAATATTACCATCCCATTTTACAGGTAAGTAAACTGAGACTCAGAGAGGTACAGTAAGGTACCCAAGATCACTATTATTCTAGTGAGTGATGAAGATGAGACTCTAGCCTCCTCTTCTTGCTGCTAGTGGTCATAGGAACAGGACCTTGGGCTTTCAGTTACTGCATCTGATGCTATGGGGCAGACTGAGCAACAATTATTTAGCTCCTCTGCCAGCTCATTGGTCACAAGGTAATTTGAACTAACAACTTAAAAAGGGACACATGGGTTCTATTAATTAAAACTCCAGGAACTTCAGACATGGCTGTATCCAGGGGTTCACCTGGATCTGGTGGTCTCTCCAGCTACTAGCTCTATATTTTTCTGTGTGGACATTCCTCTCAAATAGGTTCTCTCAATGTGCCACTCTCCCCTCACCCCCACCCTGTACCAGGGTCCACTCCCTCAGTTTTGCCAACTACAGTGGGAAGAGAGCTCCTCCTGCACAGCATCCCAGCAAAGGCCATGAGAAAGAGGCTCATTCTGAACTGATCACTGTGTCTGGGGATGGGTGATGCTGCCTGGCCAGCCTGGGATGAACCCATGGTGTGCCATCCCTCACCAACACCCACGAGAAGCTTTCAGACAACTTGACGCAGGGGTGGGAGGTGTGCTTCCTTCCGTCAGAGCTGCCTGTAGACTTGAGACCAGGCCCAGGCAATGGTGGGCATCAGTTGCCCTTCCTTCTCTCGGTGAAGCACTGAGGGCCGTTTCTGAAGGCTGACTCTGGGTCAGACAGACAGGGAGAGATGCCCTGTCCCATTCTCACCCAGGGACCCCATCAGTGCCTTTCAGGGCTCAAAAATGAGGCTGGCAGGGCCCCAAATGCCCAGGAAATGGCAACTCCCACCCCTCTACCCCTCACTAAGGGAAGGTAGGTTGCATATACACTGTGCTGCTGCCCCCGCCATATCTCAATGGCTTTTCTAATAACCCTGTGAGTTAGGGACCAGCAGACTTCTGCTCTTCAGATTAGGAAATGAGGTTCAGTGAAGTACCTTTCCCAAGGTCACATGGCTGGCAGGTGGCAAAGCTGGGACTCAAAGCCCCTTGGCCCTCGTGGACACTGGCGCAGTCACCACAGGTTTCTACTTTAGGGCAGCAGATTGGCACCTCCAGGTTTCTGGTCCTCCCTTCTTCTGGGCAGGAGCTGGGCTCCAGCCCTGCCAGACAGTCTGGGATCCACCACAGGAGAAACCGAAATATTTTTCTTGGTGAGGCTCACAGTGGATGCTATCCTAGGGCCAGCAAAACTGGTCCCAAAGTTGTCAGGATAGAAATTGCAAAAACCGTTGGGCCACCCAGTGAGATGCTATCCTGGCCTCCTTGTGGGGCTGGTCCCTGAGAGGCTCTGGGTGGGGCGGTGCCACTCCAGAGGCACAGGCAAGATGTCCCAGCCAGGACCAGGTATCCTGCTGTGTGCCTCCTGTCTGGTGGTCAGGAGCACAGCTAGGTGTCAGGCACCAGGCTCGCTTTGACCCCAGCCCTGCCATGTGGTAGCTGAATGACTTCAGACAAGCCCCCTAAGCTTCTCCAAACCCCAGTTCCTTTGTGTGTAGAAGGGGGACCCTACTTCCTGCCTCCAAGGCTGTTGGAAGGTGTAGGTGTGAGGAGGAAAGGTGAGCAGTTCCAGGAACACAGCACAGCATCCAGTTCCAACAGACGCTGCAAGACACTGCTCCCTCCTCTTTCCCAGCCTGTACAGGGATGTAACAGTCTAGCCCAGACAATAAATCCTGAGTGGTCTCAGCCAGGGTTTCTCTACTGGAGGTGATTTTGCCCCTCCATGTCTGGGCAATGCCTGCAGACATTTTGGTGTCACAACTAGGGGAATACCTTCAGCATCTAGTGGGTGGAGGCTAGGGATGCTGTAAGCATCTACAGTGCACAGCACAGCTCCTGTGACAGGGATGTCCAGCCCCAACATCACAGTGCCAAGGCTGGAAACTCTGGGGGTGCCTATCGTATCCCTACCTTCCCAACCTCCCTTGCAGGCCTCTGCCTCCACAGTGGAAAGGACAGAATTGCGTGGCTGTGGCCTGGTGGTTGCAGGAGCTGCCCTGTGGGGAGGCGGCAGCTGACACACCAGGAAAGGTCCAGATCAGAGAGGCTGCCACTAGCTGTCCAGACACTGAACCAGTGCTCAAGGCTGCCACCATTTGACATGTTACAGAGAAAAAAATAAACTCCTATTTGTTTGAGTCACTCAAACTACATTACTCTGTTGGTTGTAGCCAAGTACACTCAACAGAAACAGAAGCTACTGCAAAAAAATGGAAAAACAAAAACAAAAAAAACAAGGACAGAATCCACACTATCTGTGAGCTTTAAAAAAGGAAAGGGAAAAGCAAAGGTCCTCACACTCAAGATGGCCCATAGGACCCTCTGTGACCAGCCCCTCTTCCTCCCTGACCTCATTTCACTTCCCACTTCCACCTGCTGACTGCAGACATGCCCCAGGCTGGGTCTGTGCTGTTTCCTCTACCTGACACCCCTGCTGTTGCTCTCCGTTATGTATCTTATCTTGTCTTTTAGGTCTCAGGGCTGCCCACCCATCTTACCCCAGGCTGCCTGCCACCCTGATGCCCTCGTGTTCCCTGACATCTCACAGTATCTTCTCTCCTGTTTCACCTGCTGCTTCTCCCTCCTCCCTTTTCTCACTGACGGTGTCCCCAGTGCACAGACCATGGCAAGAACCCAAACATTCATTAAGGAAAGAAGAAAGAAAACAGCATTCCAAGGAACTAGCATGAAAGAACCATGGACATGGACAACAAGTGGGATTGACTTTGGCGGGGAATGGGTGGGTGGGGAAGGGGACAGAGGGGAGGAAAAAGGGGATGGATGTAATACAACAACAATAAAATTAAATTACAAAAAAAAGAGTAAACAGCATTCCTGCATTTCACTGTATTTATTAATACCATTTTCAAGACTGTATAGTTTTTAAAAAATCATCGGAAAATTCAACTCTTAATAATATACCTCTAATTCACAACATTTTTAAAAAATCACAAATGAAAGTCTGTAAAGCCAATTCTGCCCAATCCTGGGCAGTTTTAGAGCAAAGCCATTCTGGACAACTGCCGTGACCCTGAGCCCCAGGCTGGCCCGCATCTCAGCCAGGTGTTGGGTCAGTAGTCCACACTCCGCATGGCGGCCACTGTGGTGGCGAGGCGCCGGGGCAGGCCTTTGCTAACCTGTCTGTAGTCCTCTGGCTTAGTCTTCAGGAGCGTCCCAACGTTCTGGAGGGCACGGGAGGGCTGTAGGCCGAGGGCATCCATCACATTTATCAGGTAGTCTGTGGGGTGGGGGACAGACAGACTCAGCACCAGGTAGGGCAGGTCCCACAAACAAGAAACAGGGATGATACCCCAAGCTCCAAATGCTGGGTGTCCACTCTGCCCTCAGCAGGAGGCCTTTACTCTGAGGGTATTTCCAAGCTGGGTTGATCCTGACTACGAATTAGGCCCAAGTCCAAGAATTTTAACTTAGGAAGTAAAGGAAATCCAAAAGCTGCACAGTGGGGACTCCTGGGTTCCTGGCCCTACTCCCCAGTGGACTGCATTGACCCTTGGGTTCTCAAGACACATGAGCTCATCAGAGCCATTACCAAAGACTTCCCCCGCAGAACCTCCACTGTGAAGGCAAGGGCAGTGCTGGGAGTGGTGGCCTAATACAGTGCAGGTCCCCAGATGACCCACTGGGGTGCTAGTTAACAACAGATTCCTCAGCCCACCCCAGACCACACTGATGAGATTCTCTGAGAGAGTCCGAGCCCTTTAAGTACTGGGCAACTTGGGCAAACATGGCAGAGTAAAGGAGACCTCAGTGAAGTGCATCAGCCTCTCCAGGTCCCTAATCCCATCTGCTGGCACAGCGAATACCTACCAGGCTGCATGTTAAGACAAAGGCCATGAAGGCACTTGATATGCTATAGGAGATGGAAATATGGGTGCTGCCTTTCCTCCCTCCTTTCTGGGTGGGGACAACCCTAATGGAGCATTCCACATCATTCCTATTTGTAAGGCCTGAAGATAGTAGCACTCAGGAGGTCCCTCTTTACTTTCCAATTACTGCCTGGGTTAATTTCTTCTCCGAGACAGACAGGAGCTCTAGTCATATCCTGCACCTTCCCTGTATCTTCTTCTAAGGCTCATCTTAGCGGGAGCTGCTTCCCATAAGGGGTGCCACCATTAGTCAGGCACCTGCCTCCTGAACAAGCTTATCCATAAAAACTGAGCTCCACTCACCTGCAAAATGGAAGCCCATGGCCCACCATGACATTTTTTGTTTGGGTAACAAAGTGGTTTGAGGTTTCTGTTAACATTGAATTTGAACATCTTTAAGGGGCCCTGCACTGCCACAGACCTCACCCATCTCTATCATGCCACAGCTAGAGCTTCACAGCCCAGCTGTCTCTCCCAGCCGCCATGCACAAGCTCCCCCTGGGGTTGCGCACGGGACGGTCTACGTTCCCTCTCCTAGCACTGTGGCCGGAGAGCAGCAGATGCTCAGTCAACACGTAACGAGACATGGATGAAAACAGGGAAAGCTTACCAGGGAGGGAGCAATAATTCGAACAACCGAAACCTAGGGGCAACTCCACATCTCACTCGGTCGCTAGTTCCAGCCAGGTTCTGTTCAGTGCTCCTGCTGTATGGACACCATACACTAAGGAGTCCATACCTTACACCATGGAGTGCTGGAATCTCCTTCTCCCTTCTCCAAACACATGCCCAGTGAAATGGCACAAAGCTGCTATTTCTCTGCAACTTCTGACAGCTCACTACCAAGCACACACCACTCAGCGGACCAGAATGGCTGGACTCCAGGCCTGGTTCCACTGCTAACTGCTCTGGGGCCCAGAGGAAAGGTTCTCATTTCTGTTTCTTCTTCAGCAAAACAAGAAGCTTGGCTTGGGCCTGTGGTCATCCAAGTCAGAGCTCCGTTGGGTCCCCAAGGAGCTGCTCTTTAAAGCCCCCACCACCCTCTCCCCTAACCGCACCAAGAGCTGCCACAGGTGAGTCAGTAGAATGATCCCAAGAGTCTGTGGACATTCCTGGCCGCTCACCCACAGTACCCCAAACTCCAAGCACCACCTCCACAGATGAGTGCCAGCAGAAGCAGGTGGGCATATGGCTCTCTGCCCGGGAAGGTGGGCAGGTATTCTAGGATTCCAGGTGGCCTCTTTACACATTCTTATCAGCACAATGGAGGCAAGAGCATCGAGCTCGCAGGAGAGTTTGGAGATTACATAAAACAAGTGCTTGGCTCAGCATTGGGCATGCCTGGTGCATAGAAAGAGCTTCACCAGTATTAGCTGGGAGACATGTGTAAATGGAAAAGGCCAAGCCGGGTGAGGAAGCACAACAAAAGTGTGCATTGGTCATTTCAACTCACCTCACTGAAGGGTCCCTTAATGTTCTCAGCCTCAGCAGCCTATCAGAATGCCCTGAGATACTCTACAAAATACAGACGTCTAGGCTTCAACCCACACTTATTAAGTCAGAATCTCTGGGGGCAGAGCCTAGAGAATCATCTGCATTTTTAACAAGTTTCAGAGTCAAATCCAAGGTGATGTTAAGATGAAATCTGGGAGGAGACTCCTAGAGTGAAGGGGGCTGGCAGTCCCTATTTAGCAGAGCTGCCCCTATTAGTGCTGTCCTGGGGAACCCACCAATGTCAGTAGCCAGCTGCTTGGTGGAGTGTGGGGTGAGCTCAGGGATCTGCAGGATCACATCACAGTAGGTCTGCATTGTGGCTCTGGCGATCGAACCCAGCCAGTTGTCAGCCATGTTGTCCAGCTCGGGCAATTCATCCCCTGCAAAGGGCAAGACAGTCACCAAATAACAGAGAACGTGCTCAGGGAAAGCCTATCAGCAATAGCTTTCATGGAGCCTTTGTGGATGAGCTGGCCTACAGCAGGTGCTCAACACACAAACGTACCAAGGTGCTTACAGTACCTTGCAGTATTCAGTGGAAGATACAGAGAACAGAACAATTACATCTTAGGTTAACTGGACTAAGGACAATGAGGACTCATAAAAGGAGTCCTCACTGGGTTTGGCACTGCCCTGGGTGCTGGTGTTAGGTGACCCTGCCCTTTCACACTCTGTCTGGCCAAGGGAGAAAGGCCCCCACACGGCGATGTCAGCAGTGTTGCAAGGCGCACACAGAGACCAGCAGAGCCCCAAAGCAGGGGCAAGTGTCAGTGCTTCACTTGGACAGATGGGTTATTAGCAAAAAGCAAATGAAAAAAGCAAACGAACAAAAAGTGCAAGAATTGTTTTTAAAAGTGCCCTCAATAGAGTACCTGTGAGATGACCCTGTTTATGAAGAGAAAGGCACGAAGGACAGCATATGTTACCTTTACCAGTTCAGGGCAGCAGAATGTTAAGCAGAAAAATCACTTTAAAAAAAAAAAATTAAGAAGACCCTGGCTGGTGGCACAATGGCTAAGGTGCCAGCCTGCAAACCCAAAGTTTGCTGGTTCAATTCCCAGCCAGGGCACATAACCATGTTGCAAACCAGGTCTCCAGCCAGGTCCATAGTTGGAGGCAGGTGAAAAGCAACCACACATGGATGTCTCTCTACCTCTCTGCCTCTCTCCCTTCAACTCTCTCTAAAAATAGTAAATAAAGTCTTTTTTAAAAAGTCCTTCTGAGTGGCTGGAGCTTGACATGTGGGGACACAGGAAGGAAATGAAGCCACAGGCACTTATTGGGCAGACTAAGAAGGGTCCCCAGTATCAGGCTGGAGAGGTTTGGATTTTTTCATCCAGACACAAAGGTTTTTCAAGCAGGCAAGACTCATGAGTTAGAAGATGAGAACAAGAACCAGGAAATGGGCCCCAGCCGTTGTGGCTCAGTTGGCAAGAGGACAGTGATTCAATTCCTGGTCAGGGCACACGCCTGGGTTGTAGCCTGGTCCTCAGCTGGGAGCACATAAGAAGCAACCAACTGATGTTTCTCTCCCTCTCTTTCTCCCTCCCTTCCCCTCTCTCTAAAAATAAATAAATAAAATACATATATTTTTAAGAGCCATGGGGGAAAAAAAGAACCAAGAAATGGAAGCAAAACAGACAACGCCGGAGAGAAAAGAAATGTCAAGGGAGGTGTTAAAAGACCAGGCAGATGGAATGCTGGGCTCAACATCACTCGTGTCTTTGTATTGCACTTCGGGAATGGCCCAGCCACAACACTTTCAGGGCAGCCTCTTCCTGATCAGCACGCCCTGCAGACTGGCTCTTGCTGAGGGCCACCCGCACAGCAGTAGCTCACTGGGAAGACTGCACTGGCCGTGAGATGGCCCACCTGGAACCTGACCACCCAGACCATAACCCAGGCCCCTGAGAACAGGAGATGCTCCACAGGGCCCAGCCCCACACCAGGCAGCACAAGTCCAGGGCAGCAGCTGCACCTCTGCAGCAGCCCAGACCCACGGCAGCATATGCGAGAAGAGTGCATGAGGGAAGAGGGCCTGCAGAGCAGACGCAAAAGCTGGCCTGCACATGCACCTCGAGAGCCTTCCACCGTTCATGTGTGGCCCTTCTACATGGATTCCCAATGTTCAATTTCCTTGAGAGCAAAACACAAAGACTTAAAACTCCCTTCTACTTGCTTCACACTGTTTAGAAAAAGACATTTACCTAAGCCAAAATGTTCCCACTGGCTTTTCACCATCTGACTTGGAAAATGTGCACTGTTAAAATGATGAAATCCACCATGGACATGGATAACAGGTGGGATTGACTTTGGGGGAAATGGGGGGGTGGGGAGGGGGACAGAGGGGAACAAAAAGGGGATGGATGTAATACAACAACAATGAAATAAAAATAAAATAAAATAAAATGCTGAAATCCACAGATTATAAATGCATGTTCACTGTGTGTTTCTTTTCTATGTGGCTGGAACTCTTCACAATAAAATGTTAAAGGGGGACAAACAAAGATATAGATATACAGATTGACTTCTTGTGGTAGTGATGTTTTTTTTTTTTTTTTTTTTAATTTTATTGTTGTTGTATTACATCCATCCCTTTGGTAGTGATGTTTTTAACTATTATTATAATTTTACTTCAGCTGGAGTTTTGTGCCCAACCCAGTGCCTCTCAGACAGTAAATGATTAATAATTGAATGAAAGCAATTGCTCATTAATCTGCACATATTTCTTTGCAGGGGACAGTGAGACATTAGGTGCTTCTGGGTTTGAGGCAAAAGCACAGCACCACATCTTCCTGCTGAAGAATTTGAACCTGATTAACCCTTGTCAGTAAGAGATACATAAATGAAACAGTTGTGGGTAAAATAGGGTGATGTCTGGGGTTTGCTTTAAGTACTCTAGCAAAGAATATGATGGGAATATATGAAACTGGAAGCTAATCTTCTATTTTTTTTTATATGGAATGCTTTACCCATCATCCTTGTGCAGTTGCCATGCTAATCTTCTCTGTATCATTCCAATTTTAGTGTATGTGCTGCTGAAGCGAGCACTGGAAGCTATTCTTGAAGCCAGAAGATGGGGTTTCACACTGCTCCTGTTTCCAACTATTTGTGTGTGCATATATGGGAAAATGCCTTTGAAAAAATGTTTTAACTTAAAATGTTTGGTGTACTTATTTTTTACATACACTTGAGAAATATATTCTTATAAAACACTTCAGACAATACAGAAATAAGAGTAAAAACAGGCTTCCTTCACAGCTTTCCTCCTGCTTCCCACAGTGATACCAGCAATGTATCAGACCTGTTTTCCAGGTTTTTACAGGCCTATGTACTTGTGGAAATACACAGGGTTGGGCTTTTTCAAAACATAAGTAATACTGCATGTATTATGCTGCACACCCCAATCTTTCTCAGTCACTATTTTACATTTAGCCATTCTGGTGGGACTTGGGAGAGCTTTGTGCGATGGGGCTCAGGGTGCTCAAGTGAGCGTGCATCATACCTCAAAGCTGCCACTTCCCCACCAGCAGATCACTCTCACCTTGTTCAGGAGGAAATGGCAGCTTTCCTGCATGCAATGCCAGCTCTAAGGCAGAGTCCTCCTGGGTCACAAACGGCTCCAGGTTCAGGGGAAGGGACATGATATACTGTCCAATCTGAAACAGAAGAAAGCACTTCAGCCTGACACTGATGCCCACAGGTGACAGCAAATGACAGACACAATTACTACACCTGGGGCAGCCCCAGGTCCCAGTTTCTCAGTGTGTGCTAATACTGGTTAGGGCAATACCTTGAAAAACATCAGTGATGGTTTGCATGTAGAGCACAGATTCATCCTCCTCACTGATGGCCTCAATACTTTTGGGATGTATTCAACACAAGATCTACCTCAATGAGGTAATGGATACCAAAGGACCTTGTACCATTTACAGAACTTGTGTAACTATAATCATTGTTACTATCGTTCACAGACAAAAACCAGTAAGATGCTAATGCCTACAAGTACATGGCCAAGCAAATCTTGTTTTCTGGATTTGGATCTTGTCTCTCCCTTCTGGAGATTTTAACCAGGTGAAGGAAGAAATTTTGTTAATAAAAAAAGCCATTTGTGATTATAAATCAATTTGGAGGGAAAACTATATTGTTTTCATAATACAAACTCTAGGAACTAAAACACAAAACCTTCTTGGCTGGTGAGGAATAGTAAAAGGTGGGATTTTAAGTCCTTTGGGACAAGCCACAAATAATAGTGTGCATTATGTGCCTGTCAGAGACACATGACTGTCATCATGAGTACATTCTAGATATCTATTTCATTCTGGCTAGGACCTGTTTTGTGTTGTAGGGTAAGTATATAATAATAAGGTTGATCTTCAGGTTATGACAACATGATCTATATTTAGTAAAATATGTGAACCTCTTGTTGCTTTTTTTTGCTCTATATTCATTTCAGATCTTCATTTCTCAACTTAAGAGTTGATACAAACTCTGAAAGCTAAAAGTCTGGGGACTCTCAACCTGGCCTCACATGTACCTATCCAAAGGCAGGTCCCCATGGAAGTACAGCGCCTCCAAAATCTACCCAGTTCAGAGAACTTCACAGAGATTATATTCTTGTCCCTAAACATTTCATGTGTCTGGCTGTATTTAAGTCTAAACATCTTACGGTCCATCATGCTAAAAAAAGAAGAAGAAAGTAGTTTGGCCTCCCTTTAAAGAAGTATGCAGCATCTTCTCCTTTCATTTACTTAGTACATTTTCATTCAAACCAGACAAGCGGCCACTTATCTCATTAATAACCACTGCACATTCCTGCTTGAAAATAGCAACAGATTCTTTTTTCCACAAGGTCAGAAAAAGAGAAGGGTGCTGATTGCTGGCGCTGGGAATTACCCCTTCAGAAAGCACTTAATTCCATTCAGCAAGCACTTCCTGAACACCTACTGTGTGCACAGATCCCAGGTGTATTGATGTACTTGGTATATCTTTCATTGGTAGCTACATCTTTGGCTAAATTCACAGACTCAGTTTTACTTGAAATAAAACGCCACCACTCTATCTTGTGTCTGTGTCATTTTAAAGTTTTTCAGTCTTTCCTCCTGTTTCATCCTTTAATAACACTCACATGGTTCTGCGTGGGTGAGGGAATTCACCAACAAGGCAAACTGTCCTTTAGGTACAAAATTTCAACAATATGACATCTCAAATTTCAATTCCTTGGCTTTAGGTTGTGGGGCTTGCTGTGGTTCCCGGAGATTCCACCAGTACAGGTTTCCCACAGGAACTTTGTCCATGTTTATACATTGGAAATCAACGTGGGAAGGGATGCTTACCAACCCACATACTCCTGGACATCCTGTGGGTAAGTCCAGTGAGTCAGGAACAAGGAGAACCTGTGTGGTCAGACGGACTTGGGTCTGAGTTCTGGCTCTGCCACTGTATGATCTTGGGAAGCTAACTGTCATCACCTCTGCCATGAGGAATAGCTCACACTTGCTTCAACTGCGGTGTCTGCCGTCCTTAGCAAGCTGTGCTGGATAAATGGCCTCTAGCCCCACCCTGTCCCCAGATCCTTGTGCTTACCTGTGACACTACATGAGCTGATTCATAGAGTTGTTGTGGACATGACACTCTGTCTAGACTGTGTACGATCTCACACTCCAATCCATACCTAGCACCGTCCCTGAACACAGTGAGTGCTTGACAGACATTCCTTCCCTGCCCCGGGTACAATACCTACGACACATGAGGGTCACAGCAGGAAGGGAAGGGCCACCTAGAAATGCACCCTAGCATCCTTACTTCTCTAAACCTTAAAAATCAACTCAGCAACTTACCAAGTTGCTTACAGAAATATCGTTTCCTGAATTAATTTTGATTGTAATACATGCTGTCTTAATTCTAAAAATGGGGTCATTCCCACTGGTTGTACATACCGACCCACATCTAAGTTTCACAGTGCAGGAAATTGGGCATGCCGCAGAAAATAGAAGGACGACAACTGCCCTTCAGAACTTCATGTTGCTCCCAGGAGACAGAAAGTGGAATGCCGTCCTCCCTGCCTGCAGGGTTACCACAGACTTCTGACTGACTTCTAAAGTTCCTTTGTATCTATTACAAGAGTCATAATTTACGTGGGTAAGGGAGTCCTAAGGTGAGAACATGAGGCAGAAATCACCTTTCTCAAAACCAACCTTGAGAAACCAGAAATCACCCCTGGTGTGAGGTATACATGACTGGGGCCCATCACTCCTATGTAGTATTTCTTATGACCCTGACATTTCAGAGCAACTGAAGGAGCTGATTGTAGTGAGGAAAGACCATGAGCAGGAATCCGGGGGAATGTCAACTCCCAGGGTGAGTGGAAGAGGGTGAAAGAATTTGGAGTGTCCTGCTCCCCAACAGGGTTTATTCTGCTTTTTAAGAATATTAAGCCTTTAGGGGGAATAAATGGCAGGAAAAAATATAATTAAAAAATAGTAAAAATAAAGTATTAAGCCTCTATAGCTACAATTCTTGTGAAGAGAGTTATTTGTTGCTATGAATTACATAGGAGAACACTCAGCACAGGGCCTGGCACAAGCATGTGCTCGTTTAAAGTTTGCTGACTTCGGCCCTGGCCAGTGTGGCTTATTGGGTTAGAACACTGTCCCATAGACCAAAGGGTTGTGGGTTCAATCCCCAGTTGGGACATGTATAAGAGGGCAACCAATAGATGTTTCTTTCTTTCTCTCTCTTGGTCCCATTTCCTCTCTCTCTGAAAGCAATGAAAAAATGTACTTGGGTGAGGATTAAAAAAAAAAACAGTTTGCTGACTTTGAATTCAGACCTACATACACACAATACTAAAAATTGATCCAGTCTTCCCAAATCAGAACATTCTACTGGACTCCTACTCTGATGCCTTCAGATACCAACTGCACCTCATATTAGGGAGGTGGGGGAGGGGTGGCAGGTTGTCAGGCTCTGAAATTAGCATGCCTTCCCAGCTGATTTAAAGAAATCAGCTGCATTTCCTTAAAGTCCTGGACATGGATGGAGACCGTGCAAAAGCAGAGGTCCAAAAGCACTGCTTGGGTGATGACTATTATGCCCAGAGGACCCAGAATCAAAACTCCAAGTGAGGCCTAAAAGGCCGTGACCACCAGGACAGAAGTGCATGGCAGCTCTTTCTTACATTGCTGATGTACTCCAGAGGGGTGAGGCTGAAGGTGGGCAGGGTGTCCGTCAGGGTTTCTCCAATGCCTGCTGTGCTCCAGCTCTGGGGAGGAACAGAGAAGGGGTCAAATGTCACAGCACCAGGCAGCAGGGGAATGCCAGCCACATGAAAGGAGAGTTCCCAAGGCTATTGCCCTTCAGAGCTGGCAGACCTGAGACTTCTCTTCTTTAAACCGTTCCCCTGAAGGCTGACATAGGGGAACTCACTCTCTCTGTGCACTCAGGCAGATCTACGGAAGAGAGTTAGCACCTTCTCCACTGAACTGCTCTGTGGGATCAAGCCCACCCCAAACTCCCCCACAGAGCCCACATGCAATCCCTAATCTTGGGAGGAAGGCTTGAGAAGCCCTTTCTGGCTGGAGGAATACCCAAACTACATTCACCAATACCACTTTACTAAGTTGAAGCTACTGCTTTCATTTCTACTTGCCTTTTGGATCCATGGCTCAACTGATCCAGAACTCAGAGAGGAGAGGAAAGGAAGCAGTCTCCACTCCACCCCTAGCTGCCCTTTTGTGAGCCCTCTGTCAGGGGAGACCCTCAGCACTAACATTTCCTCTTTCATTTCAAGTGGGACTGTCTACGATGTTCCTGTGCGAGCCTTACCACATTCTCTATTGAATTAGGCAAGTTGCCAGCACACACATAGTTACAGAGTTCAGCTTGGTACACCCTCACAAGTAAATCTTGTTTCTTACTTCCAGCCTGAGTCACCCTAAAGCCAACCTGGAAAACAAGGCCCTTTCTGGCTGGACACCTGAGTAACTCCTGAGGGCACACTGTAGCTGTGCCCTGATGCCTGACCGGCTGCCTGACCCTTTAAGTAGCATTCTGGGAAGGGAGTGACCACGTCCAGTACTGGGCTCCAGCCCAGGCTAAGCCTCAGCTGTCCTCCCCATGCTCTCTGGCTCAACAAGATTCTGCCTTTCTTTGCTCTTCAACAAGTTCTTTTCACCACCCCTGCCCCTTGTTCTTGATTGAGAATCCTCTTTTGTTTCAAAATGTCCTAGTTTTTTTTTCAGTTAACTTCCAACCCACATGTACCATGATGTCCATGATGTGCTAGGCTTTGTAGAAAGGAGAAAAAGAAGCTCTCCCCTCCCCCACACACGCAGGCTTCCACTTCAGGAAGTCTCAGAGGCAGATGCAATAAATGCCCAGAGAAGCAAGGGCTCAGGGTGGTTACAGAAGGGGCCAGCCACAGGATGCACAAGGTGTAGAGAGAAGGCTTTGAACTCTAGGCTAAGATAAGGCTTTACCTTCAAGAAATAAATTGTAAAGGGGGTGGAGAGAGAGAGAGAAAGCGAGGTAGATAATAGGTAGATGAGAGATAGATGATAGACAGATACACTTGGTAGATATGGAAGGGAACCTATAACGCAAAAGAGACATAAGAGACTTATCAACCAAGTCCAACTCGCAGAACTAATCTGAATCCTGACTCAAACAGTTAAATTATGACACAAGACAATGGAAAATTTGAACATTTCCTTTAGGAAGTAATATTGAGGAATAGGAGTTCTTCTGTTTTAGATAAGAGGCATACAAGTAGGGAATCCAGTCAAGATGGTGGCACAGGCAGATGGGGCTCACTCTTCACACAACCACACCAAAATTACAACTAAAATATAGAATAAACGTCAGCCAGAACAGTCAGAAATTGAGTTGAATTTCCATTCAATTAAAGAAACCACATCCATCCAGATGAGCAGGAAGGGCACAGACATGGAATGGGCTGGTCCCTCACCCACGTGCGATGGATACAAATTCAGGAGGGATATCTCAGGAGTGAGGAGTCCCAGCCCCAGAATAGGTCCCCCAGACCAGGGTTCCAGTGCCAGGAATTTAAGTCCTCACAACTCTGGCTGCACAAACCAGTGGGGCCCTGGCTGGTGTGGCTCAATGGATTGAGCACTGGCTTGCAAACCCAAGGGTCTCCAGTTGAATTCCCAGTCAGGGTACACACACAGATTTCAGGCCTGGTCCCCAGCCAGGTCCCTAGCTGGAAGCATGCGAACGGCAACCATACATTGATGTTTCTCTCCTTTCTTCCTCCTTCCCTTTCCCTCTTTCTAAAAATAATGAATAAAGTCATTAAAAAAAGAAAAAAGAAAAAACCAGCCAGCAGGGATTGAGTTGATGGAAGAAACTGTTGGGAGCTTCAAGCAGTTTATCTTAACCCACACACATATTCACCTACTCCCTCTGAGCTCCAGCACCAGGGTAGCAGCTTGAAAGGTACCAGTGGTGTATAGGGAGGAACTGAAGTTTTGGCAACAAGGCCAAAGAGGCCATTGTCTCTCTTTTAAACCTTCCCCTGACAGAGCCCACAAGCTTGTGCCCTATCAGAGACTCCGTCAACCTGGCTAACACTGTTTGACTGATCTTGGAGATCCTCAGAGACTCCAACCCCCTGAACTTATGGTCCACTTAAGATGCTTTTCCATATGAATGGCTGGTCTTGGCTCATGCTTCACAACTTCCTACATCCTATCAAACAAGCAACAGCTGACTCAGTGAGCTCTAGGCCCCATACTACCAGCAGACAGCTTAGATTCACAGCTTGGCTTTGCTGGGAATTTCCAAGCCTAGCACAAGTAGCAGCCATCTCAGACTGCTTTATAGTCAGATAGGGTCCCCCAGGCAAAACATAGGTCAGAGCTGACCTTGGCTGCACCACCTGGGAAACCTCAGAGCCAGGGTACCCAGTGGACAGCTATAGACCACTTCTGAGTACCACCACCAGCCCCTGCACAGCTATATTCCATGAAGGGTACAGGTTTGTGTTAAGTGGTCACAGTCAGTCCTTGCAGCTGGAATGTATACTCAACCCACACAAAAAGCACATCTCATGTACCTAGCTTAGGTGATAGGGGAGGCGGTGCCACTGGACCCTACAGAACACCTACCACATTAGGCCACACTACTAAGACATGAGGTCAAAGCAGCTCTACATAATACACAAAAACAAACACAGGGAGGCTGTCAGATTGAGAAGGCAAAGAACTATGGCCCAAATGAAAGAACAGAACAAAACCCCACAAGAAGAACTAAATGAAACAGAAGAGTGTCAACCTATCAGAGGCAGAGTTCAAAACACTGGTGATTGGGATGCTGAGAGAAATGACTGGGTACAGCCACAAAATAAAGGAAGTAAAGGTTATACAAAGTTAAATAAAGGAAAATATACAGGGAAGCAACAGCAATAGGGAGAAAGCCAGAATTCAAATCAACAATTTGTAATAAAAGGAAGAAATAAACATTTACCCAGAATAGAAAGAAACAAGAATTAGATAAAATGAGAGGATTAGGAACCTCTGGGACAACTTTAAACATAGCAACATTCAAACTATAGGGGTGCCAGAAAAGGAAGAAGAGCAAGAAATAAAAAACTTATTTGAAAAAATAATGAGAGAAAACTACTCTAATTTGGTGAAGCAAGTATACGTGCAAATCCAGGAAGCACACAGAGTCCCAAACAAGTTGGACACAAAGAGGACCACCCAAGACACATCATAATTAAAATGCCAAAGGTTAGAGGTAAAGAGAGAATCTTAAAAGCAGCAAGAGAAAAGAGAAAGTTACCTACAAAGGAGTTCCCATAAAGCTATCAGCTGATTTCTCAAAAGAAACTTTGCAGACAAGGGACTAGCAAGAAGTATTCAAAGTGATGAAAAGCAAGGACCTACAACTAAGATTATTCTATCCAGCAAAGCTACCATTTAGAACGGATCGCAGATTAAGTGCTTTCCAGACAAGGTAAAGCTAACACAGTTCATCATCACCAAGTTATTATTATACAAAATGTTAAAGGGACTTACTTAAGAAAAAAAAAACATAAAAACTATGAACATTACCTGAAACACCAATTTAGAAGAATCTATGCACCCCTATGTTCATAACAGCACTATTTATGGTAGCCAAAAGGTAGAAACAGCCTAAGTGCCCAACAGTAGATGAGTGAATCAGAAAACTGCAGTACATTTACACAACGGAATACTATGTGGCAGAAAGAAAGAAGGAATTCCTACCTTTTGCGACAGCATGGCTATAACTGGAGAATATTATGCTTAGTGAAATATACCAGATAGCAAAAGACAAATACCAAATGATCTCACCTATAACAAGAACCTAACAAACAAAACAAATAAATGAGCAAAATAGAACCAGAGGCATGGAAACAACAAACAGACTGACCAGAAGGGAGGGTGGAGGGGAAGAAGGGGGTAAAGAAGAAGAAGGGTCTAGTCAAGGAAGGAACTAGTATAAATGACCAATGGACATGGACAACAGGGCGTGAACTGACTGTGGTGCAGGGAGAGCAGATGGTGGGGAGGCAGTGGAGAGCAATGAGGGAAAATCTGGGACAACTGTAATAGAATAACTAAAAAAAAAAATTATAGAAAAATTATGAACATTAAAATAACAACAAACTCACAACTATCAACAACTGAATCTAAAACAAAAACTAAGCAAAAAACCAGAATAGGAACAGAATCATAGGTATGGGGATCATTTGGAGGATTATTAGCTGGGAGGCGGAAGGGAGAGAAAGGGGGAAATGGTCCAGGGATCAAGAAACCTAATTGGTAGGAACAAAATAGACATGGAGAAGTTAAGAATAATATAGGAAATGGAGAAGCCAAAGAACTCACATGCACAACCATGGACATGAACTGAGAGGGGAGGGACTTGTGAAGGGAAGGAGAGTACTGGGAGGAGGGGAGCAAAGGGAAAAATAATTGGGACAAATGTAACAGCATAATCAATAAAATATACTTAAGAATTTTTTAAAATAAATAAAATCAATAAACATTAAAAAAAAGAGGTACACAAGTATATGAATCAGGAGTTGGTGCTATTGAAGCAGGGTGGATGAGGACACAGGGTTCATTGTCCTCTTCTCTATTCTTGTGTATGAATGAACATTCCCATAATAAAAAAAAAAAAATTTAATAGATTATCATACTGGACCTGGAGAGCTTAGTAGGAGTTTTTAGTGGTGAGAGACAAAATTACAGCAATCTTTCATGAAATTAATATAGGAAACTGAGGAAGATGAGGGTAGGAGGCAGATAGAAAGCTCAAGAAACAATTCAGAGACCATGAGAACCTGGACTAGGGCAGAGGCCATGGAAATAGGTGGGAGCTATATTTTAAAAGGAACAATGACAGCTTGGTGATATAGTCACTCGCAGAGAGGGACACAGAAGGATGGGAGAAGCAGTACTATGGGGCAAAACGGAACCTAGGGTTGACGGTCAGGAAAGACCAGTGTCACAGACAGGGACCAACTCCATGGATGGGCGGCCCTGGTAAAGGCTTCAGAGAGGAAGCAGGCAGAGCAATGTCAGAATGTGATCAGGTGGAGGGGAGAGGGAAGTAGGCACCAAAGAGGAAAGTAGTTTGGAATGAGGGTCTGACAGTGCTCACTGAATTAGGAAGTGCTTAAAAAGCAGGCAACCTGCCGGCTGCTCTGAAAAGCCATTTTTGCATTGTTCTGTGTCTGCGTCTGCTTGCCACAGCCACTTCCTCAGCTGTCATGGACTCTGGCAGCTTTTTCATTAGAGTCCTCAAACTCTGCTTTTTTTTTTTTTTAATATGCTATATAGGATCACTGGTAGGCCCCACCATGTCAGGCCAGGCCTGGCCATGGATACCAGCTACAAGATCACCACCAAAGACTTAAAGGAGAAGAGGGAAGTTGTGAAGGAAATAGAGGATGGAAGAGATGCACCTGCTCATGAGAATGTTAATAAGGAAAATGGGGAGCAAAAGGATAACAATCAAAGAGGTAAAGAAGAAGAAGGAGAGGATAGGAGGAGGAGAAAGGTGATGGTAAGGAAGAAGACAGAGATGAAGATGAGGAGGCTGACGCAGCTATGGGCAACTGAAGATGATGTGGATGACAATGCTGACACCAGGGAGGAGACCAATGAGGATGACCAGACAGCAAAAAAGGAAAAGTTAAAACATCATAAAGTCCACTGTGACCTATTCACCCCCCATTTCCAGTCTCAGAATCTAAACAAGGTCACCTTAGAGTAGAGAGAGTTCTCCCCATCTGCCTGCCCACCCACCTTGGGCAGCACCACCCACAGGTGACTTGCACTCTCCACCACCCAATCAAAACCACGGGAATTTATAACAGGGAAAAAAAAAAAAACCCCAAAACTTCCAAGGCCCTGCTTTTTTTCTTAAATGTATTTTAAAAAGGAAAGTTGGCTTGTACTTTTTAATATATATATATTTAATTTTATTGTTGTTGTATTATATCCATCCCCTTTTTGCTCCCCTCTGTCCCCCTCCCCACCCACCCATTCTGGCTGGTACTTTTTAATTTATATTTTATATTTTCGTATATATTGTTAGAGATATGCACTTTTTACTGATCTTAGGATGACCAAACCAGCCTTTGGAGCATTCTCTGTCCTACTTCTGACCTTGTTCATGTGACCATGTTCATTATAATCTCAAAGAAGAAAAAAAAAAAAAACCTTGCAAAAACAATCTTATTCTAAAAATCCAAACCAAAAAAAAAAATCTTATTCTGAGCATTTCAGTAACTTTTGTGTATGTACTGAGCTTTTGTGTATGTACTTAGCAAGTAGTTGGTTTTATGAGATGGTTTAAAAGGCCAAAGATAAAAGGCTGTTTCCCCCTCCTTTTTTTGGTCTATGAAGTTGCTGTTTATTTATTTATTTAATTTATTTGGTCTGTTTGATGTATGTGTGAAACAATGCTGTCCAGCAATAAACTGGAATTTTATTTTGCTGAATTGTTCTAACTAAATAAACAGATAGACAGTCAGATAAAAAATAGACAGAGAAGGTAGACTTGAAAAGGGCAACTGGGAAACGCTGTAGATTCTTTGCAGTGTTCAAAATTTATTTAAAGTTTCCTTCAAATCAGTTTTTCTATGCATCTGTCACCAGGTAATACAGGTGAACTTCAATAATCTATCTTGAAATGGCACGGAGTGTGAGTTTTTATTTCTGTCATGTAAAAGGGTGGTACAACTGACCAACAAACATTAAAAACAAACATTTAACAACCAGGGCTTAATTTTCAAATCCTAAGACTATTTGCCTTTGGTCTGTGCTTCCTGTTGGCACTGGTGGTGAACACCCCTACCTGTAGAGCTGCTCTCCCCATCCTCATGCACCATGTGCTTTGCTGAGGCCCGAATGAGAAGGCCAGAGTCAGGCAACTGAAAACTAAATCATAATAATGAGCCCAGGAATGTAGCAGTGGAGATGGGGACAGGTGGGAGGGAGCTCCACACCCAGCTCCAGGTGGAACAAGACCAGGAGAGCTAAGGTTTCAGAACAGATGATCAAAATTTTGAGCTTTGACCTAATGAAAATAATAAAAGGAACCAAGTCTGGAGGTAGGGACAGAAGGAGAGAAATGTGATGCTGGTCCCCTCACCTCTCAGGGCAGATGAACCAGTGTCAGTATCAATCTAAAGCCCTGACTATGTGGCTCAGCTGGCTGGAGCACTGCAATGTAAATCAAAAGGTCATGGGTTCAATTCTCTATCAGAGCACATGTGGGCTTGCTCCCCCAGATGGAGCACATACAAGAGGCAACCAACTGATGTATCTTTCCCTCTTTCTATCCCTCCCTTCCCTCTCTCTACGAATCAATAAGCATGTCCTTGGGTGAGGAAACGTGATCAGCAAAGACAATGATCCTAATCTCTAATAGTTTCCATAATCTTTCTTATACTTGGAGAGATCTGGGAACCAATTTCTTTTTGCAACCATTCCTTTTAGTTTCATTTATCCTCTTTCCCTGGTTAAATTCAAATAAAATTTATAATGGTGCATGTATATTACTTTTAAATAATAATATTTTAAAATATTACATACAACTTTGCCATACAACTGCACCTTCTTCCTGTGGTGCCTATCCCGCCTTCAGCATGTGAGTGGGCACGAAGAGAGGTCTGGGTAGACAGACAAATGTTCACTGCTTATTCTACATGGTGAAATTCGAAGGGCTTTACCTCTTTTTCCTTCATACTTTCCTGTATTGCTTGATTTCTGAATATGAATATATTTTTATTTTTAAAAAATTCTCATTCCTCTTAATGAGAACCAGAGAAAGAAAACCATCCCTTATGAAGAAGCATCTACTGCTTTAGCAGCCATTGTGCTATATTCTATCATATACAAAATTTAATTTAATCCTCACATATCTGTACTGTGAGAATTACAGTGTCCCCATTTCAAAGACAAGGAGATGAGGTCACAGAGGAAGTAGCAGCCTCCGCTGGGTGACCTGAAATCACATATGTCAGCGCCCAGGTGCAGCCTTGGGATGTCCACAGCTCTCCTCCTAACTTACCCAACCCCAACCACATTAGAAATGCAGTCTGGTTGGAGTAGATATCATGGTATTTTGCATGGAAAAATTCATTAGAAAATGAAAATCACAGAACTCCAGGGGTAGAAAGATCCTTTAAATTGTGTAGTTCAACCAGGTCATTTTACAGAAGGAGCCTGAGATGCTGAGGGAGGCTGAGACCGACCAAAGTCACACAGTGAACAGTGAGGGGCCCCTGATGCCTGGACCAGTATGCTTTCTTTCAGGGAGGCTGCAGAAAGAAAATAAATTATGATTATGCCAAACTCATTCTTGCTTTTTCCCAAAAGGATCTTCTGGTTATTAAAGCCCTTTCACTGGACCTTTCCCAAAATCCTATCTTTAAAAAAAGCTGAATCCCGATAAATATGAGGAGACAGTAAGAAACAGTAACCAAGGGATGGTCCCAGGAATCCAAAGGAAAGTGGTGAGATCAGGACACGGGGACACCGAGCCAATAGAGTAGTTGCTTGGTGGGCAATTGCTTGAAAAGGAATCAGGAAAGGGAGGCAAGAAAAGGAAAGTGAGGCACTTTAGAAACAGCCAAGTAAAAGAGGTATCAAGGACAAAACATAGTGGAACCCTCCTAACCCCCCTCCAGAACTCCAGATTAAATCCGGGAAGGCACTCTCCTGAGTATAAAGTTCCAGAAGAGATTCTCTAGCAATGTTTGTGGCATGAAAACAATTTCACAAGACAACTGGGAAATTGGGCTCCTCTGATTTGCCCCAACCCACCAGTGGCACAAAATCTTCCTCACTTCCCCCTTGGAGAGCACAGCTCTGCTGCTCTCAGCGGCTGAAGTTAATCAAGCAATAGTAGTAATCCCAAGAAACAGCCTGAAAATGCAGCATCACAGTAATTGTAATTAAGATAAGGAATTCTTGCTAAGCAATGAACTGCAAGGGACAATGCTTCTATGCAGTAGGACTGCTACCAAGCAGGGGTCATGGGGAGGGGCAGGGAGAACACTGCTGGGAAAAAGGCAGGGTGGTAGGAAACTCACTTCCATCTTGGGAAGGAGCAGCAGCTGCTGTTTGATGCGCAGGAACACGGAGTCAAAGGCCAGCTGGTGGGCCTGCTGGTTAAGCTTAGTCAGGGCTCCTCGGGACACGGACAGCAGGTTGTGGTTACTTGACCCTTTTTCCTAAGACAAGAAAATGCAAAAGGCAATCTGTTAGGCCCTAAATCCAACCCAGGTTATTGGCTAGTACATTTTGAAAAGTCACAGAGTAAAACTGTAGGGGGGGAAGGGCATTCTAGACAACAATGGTTCGCAAAGCAGGACCTCTGAGATACATGCCTAATAACAGATACACAGGTTCCACCTTAGAACTACTGAATCAGAATCCAGCAGGGCACTGGAGCCCAGGCATCTTTATTTTCAAATCACTTTCCCAGGTGATTCTGATGCATTTGAGCTAACACGAGCTAGTGGGTTGGCAGTTTAGGAAAAACTGACCTGTGACTGTCCCTCAGGGATAAAGGAACGGGAAAACCATTAGAAGAGTCAAGTACAGACAAGAGTGATGGCCAAAGCCCTGATACCCAGCAAGGTTGGGACAATTACACTGGGCAGTAAGCCAGAGTGTGCATAACCCATGTGAGCCCAGGAATTCCAAGCAGCCTGAGAAAATGAAGAGATGGAAAATGGAACCTTAGTTTTGCTATTATAAATGAACCGATTACAACAAACAGAAATAAATCAGATTAGCAATAAAGATAAACAGAGCTGCTTTGCCCTAATCACAAAAGCATGGGTGAGTGAACTTGCAGAACTACTTTAACAAGGGTTTGTCAAGCTAAAGCACAGTCATTTGCTGGGCTGGGGTGCAGAGGGACGGGGGAGGCCCTGTGAAGGCAGCACTGAAGCTGCAGACAGGTCCAGAAGCACACTGCCTCCTCCCCAGAGCTTAAGTTCCATCAAGATAATTCCAGATTCGTGTCCAGTGCTATGGGAGCCATGTCTCCCCTGCCTATCACCAGGAAATGAGCCTCAAACCACACTACAGAGGTGTGAAAAGGATTCTGGAAAGGATGCCTGGGGCCATCTTGGGACCTGGGGATCATTCCCGGGAGGCTCATTCAATTTGGTAGGAGGTCCTTCTCTCCCTGGACCCCAGGGGTTCAAGCTCAAAGTTAATGGCAGTTTTGTTGAAGAGAAACTAAGACTCTAAAGGAATAGCTAGAAGGGCACACTTGTCCTCAGGTCCTCAAGTTGCTTCCTTCAGGAACTCGCACTGGAAGGAGGTCTGGTCCTATCCATGCTGCTCCTCGCTGGGAAAAAGGCACATCTTTTCTACCTCTCTGGTTCTGCCCACTGGCAGGCAGTACACATTCTGGTCCCATCAGCCATTCAGTAAAAGGGGGCTGTCCCTGCATGGGGACCAGGGCCTGGTGACAGGTTTAACTCTGGAGAGAACTATGGCAAACTCATTTGGTTGTAGATGTAAAGCCACGTTCTCCAACCTTTTGTCACTAATAATGCTCCATTTACCTGACTCCTACATTTATACTGCAATTGGTTCCAACCCAAACCACAATACTAATGAGACAGAGAAGGAGCAGCAGGACATGCCATGGCCTAGGGCCCACACACAGGGCCAGAAAGCCTGGATCAGGAAAAAGTGAGTGACAAGGGAAAGTGTCCACTGGCAAAAATGCCTTCATCTGGTCTCATACCTTGAGAGTATAAAGTATTTCCATTAAGCTGGTGTATTCAGCAGGGTTATCTTTCTGGAGATAATTATAATCTTGCCATGGGTTCTTGGTTGCACTCTTTTTGTCTGTCAAGATGCTGTCCTGAAACCCAGTCAGGCTCCGAGGGCTGTAGGAGTCAGACAGATACTTCCCAGCTGTGGACAAAATCCTGCAACAACAGTGGTGAGCATTATACCCTAAGCTATTTACACGGACCTTTCTTCTTGAAGCATTCAGATTCAAGAAGATTAAATCCCCAGATATCCTCATGAGGCCCATTTATAGGAAAATGGATTTAGGCTCCATTTTATAGGGAAATGAAGATGTCTTTCACCATTTAGAAGTGAGCTGGACCTCAGGTACACAACTGACACAAAGTGTTGTTATTTCTTATTTACCACTCACTCTTCCAGAATATGCCCTCTTCCTAATAAGACATACAGCCCATAGGGCCGCTGTCATTTGACTGCAATCTGGAGTACTGTAGACCCTCCCTGTGATAAAATTACCACTGTTTGTAGTTGTCAAAGTCATGTGAGTAGCCAGCACCTGAGTCACAGGGATGCTAGACAGGGCAGCGGGAGAGCACTGACAAGAGCCGGCTGCATGCCTCGCACACAAATGCACTGTCACACACACTGGACTGTGTGTACTTGTGCTCCCTGGCATTGTGAAGCTTATTTTTGTGGTTTAGGTGCTAGAGAGAAATTTAGAGAAGCTTGCCCTTTCAAATATCTCTGAAAAAGAAAATTGCGCCCCTGGCTGGTAGCACAGTGGTTAAGGCACCGGCCTGCGAACCCAAAGGTCGCAGGTTCGATTCACCAGCCAGGGCACATAACCAGGTTGCAAACCAGGTCTCCAGTCAGGTCTGTGGCTGGAGGCAGGTGAAAGGCAACCATACATCGATGTCTCTCTCCCTCTCTGCCTCTCTCCCTTCCCCTCTTTCTAAAAATAATGAAATAAAATCTTAAAAAAAAAAAAAAAAAAGAAAGAAAGAAAATTGCCTCAAGGAGATTTTAGGTGATGACCAACCTCTAGTGCTCATGGGGAAGCAGGCTCTGTCTCCAACAAGGATGGCCTCTCCTCATGGATGCTGAAAAGCCTTCACCTGGTTTTTCCTTAGCCCAACTTTATCCTCCAGCCTACACTTAAATGGGTACAGAATGATATGAACCTATGTGGCTAGGAGAATAGATGTTGCGATATTCCCTGACCCTTCTTTTACTGTAATTTCTTATGAAAAAACAATACTTTGGACATGACAGCTTTCAGGTTGAACTCACCACTTTTTTCCCAAAAACAAATCCTGAGAGCTGTCAAGGAACAAATGCCCATACTTACACACAAACCAGGAGCCAGGCTCTTGCTGAGGCTCCACTGTCAATGCAAGCAGCCACCTGCATCTGCTATTAAGGTCAAATTAGTTCTCCCTGTTGCTTAGGCCTACCAGTGATTTTGGTTGGGTCCTTATCTGCTAAGCTATGGCCACCCCTGCTACTGCCTCACTTCCAAGTCATCAGAACTCCCCGTCTGGCCCTCAGCAGCCTGACCTTCCTCTAGGCCTTCCATACTGCACTTACTCTGTCCCCTTACTGGTTAACAGAATGATCTTTCCAAAAGACAAACCTGGTATTTTCTTTCTCCCGAAGATTACTTGGTGCCCCCAGGATAAACCTAAATATGCCTAGGCAGGACACCCAGGGCCTTCCATCTCTGGAGCCCTTGTATCCTTGTATCCTAGTCATGGCAACTGCCCCAGACCCCCAACTCTCCACTCCATGCTTCCCACACGTACATGCTGTGCTCGACCCCTCAATCTGAAGTGCTCGCTCCTCCATGTACCTAGGGAAACCCCACTTCTCCTTCTACATACCAGGGATTCCTCTGCTGCCATACCTTCCCTGACCACCATGCCCCACAGTCCCAAAGCACTCAGTTTTCTACTCTCATCAACCTCTCACCTTTCTTACAGCACTTACCATCTTGTCTCATTTCTCTCACACTAGAAAGTGAGGATAAAAGGTGAGCTCATCTCTGAGCTCCTGGCACCTGGCACAGTGGGTGCCATATGGTAGGCGCTCAATAATTATCTTTTGAATGCCAGATGAGCCTGGGTTTGGTGAGCAGGAGGTTGACCCCTGGGAAGCCTACTCTCCTTCGCAGGGCAGCTGCAGGAAACTGGTCTACGCGTGCCATCCAAGTGGAAATCAAGTATTAGAGGGCAGAGTTTGAAATGTCAGAACAGTGTGCTCTACCATAAAAACCAAATCTAATATTAAAAAATGTTGCATAAATATAGCTCCAAGCCCAAGGAACTCATGGCATCATCCCCCAAGTCCTTTATCCAAACAGATACTATTAGGTGATCTAATCATTAGAATCTGACTTCCTGTTTTACGTTTTCTATTAGTATTGTAAACTAAACCATATGAAATGAACACTGGATTTCCTCGTTTATCACAGAAAATGTTCTTATAGCAGTAGTGGACTCGGCGAGGTCTTGGGAATATCTGATGATAGAACACAGTCATTGCCCTTAAGCTCAGGGATTAATGGGGAAGTCTAGCACGTGCCCATGTGGGACTAACGTTACAATTCCATCTACTTCCTCAGTTCACTTTCTTCTCATGAAAAGTTGTTAGCTACTCCTCAGTCATATAAACTTGTAAATTTATATTAGATTCCCCAAACCAGTCATTCCACTGAACTGTCCCACTAACACCTTACCCTGGGGAAAACATCACTGTTCCAAAAAGAAGTGGTAGACACCGTGAAAGCTCAAGAGGCACCAGGGCAATCTCCATGTACCCAACACAAACTGCCCAAAGTAAAGGAAATCCCTTAGAAGATATGGAAGCAACCCAAGTGCCCATCAACAGATGAGTAGAATAAAAAACTGTGGTATATGTATGCAATAAAATATTAGTTGGCCATGAAATCAAGCCTTGTTTGGTGTGGTTCAGTGGATTGAGAGCCAGCCTGTGAACTGAAACATCACCAGTTCAATTCCCTGTCACAGTACATGCCTGGGTTGTGGGAATGCAAAAGGCAAATGATCAATGTATCTTTCACACGCTGATGTTTCTCTACCTCCTTCTCCCTCCTCTTCCCTCTCTCTAAAAAGTAAATAAAATAAAATCTTTAAAAAACAAAAAGATGAAATCTTACCATGTGAGACACCATGGATGGTCAAGGTATTATGCTAAGTGAAATAAGTTAAATAGAAAAAGACAAGTACCATATGCTTTCACTCATGTATGGAATGTAAAAAACAAAATAAACTAACAAACAAAATAGAAATAGACTCATAGATACAGAGAACAACTGTCAGAGGGAGAGGAGCTGGGAAGATGGGTGAAAAAGGTGACGTATAAACTGGCAGTTACAGTACAGTAACAGGGATGTAAAGTACAGCATAGGGAATATAATCAATAATACTGTAATAACTATGTATGGTGCTACGTGGGCACTTGAAATATTAGGGGGACCACTTTGTCAAGTATATGATTATCTAACCACTATGCTGCACTCCTGAAATGAATACAAAATAATACTGGATGTAAACTGCAACTGAAAGATAAAACTTTAAAAAAGAGAAATCCCTCAGCTGACATCCAACTCGGCCCTGCTTTACTCAACCCATTAATCACAAAATGACCCCCTTCTGCAACAAAGAGATCTCAAATGAGCCCGAGAACCAACGCCAGTCTTATCCTGGAAGTAACTGAGAGTGTTTCCAGCCATTGGCACTGCAGCCAAGGGAGAGATTCTTGTTATTAGTCTGGGGTCTGCCCAGAAACTGGTGGGGAGGTAAAATGAGCTTTACAGGTGCTGCCACATGCATGGCCTCCCTGACAGGAACAGAAAGGGACTGTCACTCTTTTCCCTTTCCAGGTTCAGTGCTTCCAAAATGATGTCTGTTCGAATCTCACACCAAAGCTCAGGTCAGGCTTTCAGCCTCTTGGGACTCATCCTTTTATCTATCATGGCTCCATTCATCTTCCTAACTAGACCCTTCCCTACCCATTAGAATGTACTATTCACCTTCATTAAAAGATTTAAAAGATAAAGGGAAATTGAATGCTCTGATATAGAAGTAGTCTGATATAGTATATACACATATATATTGTATACCTCAATCACAGATTAGTGTATGTCCTTAGACACTAATCTATGAGGATGGACAGCGTGGGGGTGACATTCACATACTCTGGGTGACTCAGCTGCTGTCCAGGTTCAAATGACTGCCTCATAGTTGTGTTACCTCAGACAATTTCTTTTACTTAAAAAGTTGTTACCAGCCCTGGCTGGTGGCACAGTGGATAAGGCACCAACCAATGAACCCAAAGGTCGCTGGTTCAATTCCCAGCCAAGGCACATAACCAGGTTGCAAGCCAGGTTGCAAGCCAGGTCTCCAGCCACATCTGTAGCTGGAGGCAACCACGCATTGTTGTCTCTCTCCCTCTGTGCCTCTTTCCCTAAAAATAATAAAATCTTTAAAAAAAAAAAAAAGTTGTTACCTGTGCCAAATTACACGCCTTAATGTCTGTTCTGTAAAAATGGGGATAAGAATAGTACCTACCTTTTTGACAGCTGAGAATATTAGCAAGTTAATTCATGTCAACTCCTTCATGTCAGAGCTCAACAAATGTAAAAGGAGTGGGCAGGGAGGGGGTTGTTAACAATGTTTCTTCTGGAGAAAAGAATTTTTAGGGTGAGTAGATTTTCAGTTTTTAATTTATTTGTGAATTGTTTTAATTAATTTTGGCAATGAGCTAGGGCCAGACTGTAATCACTATAATATTTAAGAAAATATGAAGCTACATGCCTTTCTTTCAAATACTTTAGATTTTCACTTCTATTTAGGGTCCTCTGTGAATGTAGACCCACTCATCTTTCCATCCACAACTCCCCTCACTGTGTGTTCATGTGCACATGTGAGCACAGTGTATGTGTGTACATGGGGCTTCATTTCATCATTTATGTTATTTACACACATGCACCTTATGTCTGTGGTGCTAAGTCATCTTCATTTAGTAAGTGGCATTAGCTTTGTGCTGGGCATTGTAGGAGTTATGGAAACAATGGCTGCCCATCCTACCCCACTGCACAACTTGCCCCACATGAGAACCACCAGAGAAAGTCTTGGGACTGGAAGATAATCTGGGCTTAGAAACAAAAACAGCCAGCTCTGAGCACTGCCTCCGTGGCCAGTCTGACCTCCTTCCTATGCAGATGCCCCTTTCTTGTGGCCTCAGCTTCCACTTCACCTGGTACCACTACCAAAAATTCCTGTCCAGAGATTACTTTACAATAGCAATTTTCAACAGGTGTGCCGCAAGAATTTTTAAAACATGCAGTACTTATTTAGTCAGAGGCACTGACCTTTTTTCCCTTAGACTGTCAAATAAAAAAATGACAATAGCCAAAACAATAGCCATTTGGTGTGAATGAATCAAAATTATACTTTTTTTTTTTTGTCAGACTGGTAAGATAAACACACACACACAAAGGTTTGTACTGAAAATATCAAGCCAATGTCAATATAATTAAAACTGCAACAGGGAGGGGGACAGAGGGGAGCAAAAAGGGGATGGACGTAATACAACAACAATAAAATTAAAAACAAACAAACAAACAAAAAAAAAAACCTGCAACAGAGAAGAGCAAAAAGGGGATGGATGTAATACAACAAAAATTAAATTAAAAAAAAGAAAAAAAAAAAACTGCATAGCCTATACTTTTGAGACAGACCTTGTGTGTGTATGTACATATACGCATATACAGGGTGTGCACAATAAACTCTTTATTTCATGTACTTCTTATTAATATTAAAAAACTATGTTTCTAAGGTTATGATTTAACATCATTGTTTCAGATATAAAGTATTAAATGTTGAGAGCAACCATCATGTCAAAGGAATACAATGTTAGAGCAACCATAGTTTCTGGACTGCATGCGTGCATGCATGGCAAACTGCTAAGGAAATTGCAGACTTTAGTAACATTCCTTTACATACAGCTTACAATGTGAAGAAGGTGTACGATGTTGATCCTGATGTCACCACACCAACAAGGAAAATGCATAAGGTATGCAAGGATCCTACGAGCCTGGATATTGTGCACAGAATCCAGGAGATCATCAAAGAAGACCCAGGAAAGTCAGTGCACTCCAAAGCAAGAGAACTGCAGATGGTCAGATGCCATGGTCGTAAGATTATTGCTGAAGATATCAGATACAATAGTATGTTCTTAGAAGAGGCCAGTATATGACACAGCAGACAAAGGAAAGGCACTTTGAAAAGCCAAGGAAACTGATTAAAAATTGAAACATCCCAAAGGAAAAAACCCTCTGATTTTCTTCTCCATTGAAAAGAATTTTCAGCAGGACCAAAATAGTCAACAGAAGAAACAACAGATGGCTCTGTGAGAATCTTAATAAAGTCCCAATTGTCATGAAAACAAAATTTCCTGCTATAGTGATGGTGTTAGGTGTTGTCAGCAATGAAGGAGATATCATGACCCCACATTTTTTTCCACAAGGCTTGAAGGTGACTGCTGATGTTTACCTTGACGTCTTAAGAGAAGTAGTTGTACAATGAATGAAGCAAGTTGCAAATGGATGTCATTTTATCTTCTAACAAGATGGTGCACCAGCACATAACGCCAAAAAGGTGCAAGAATTTCTCAGTGTCAATGTCCTTGAATTCTGGTCACAGGAAATCTGGTGGCCTAGTTCACCAGATGCAAATCCTTTAGACTATTATGTATGCAGCATTAGTGAGAGAGAAGTTAATAAGCAACCTCATTCCAATAAAGAGGCTGTTAAAGCTAAGATTGAAAACATTATGATGTCCATGAATAAAGAAAAGTTAATGAAAGTGTGCTCAAGATTCCAAGGTTGAATCAAGTCTATTATTGCAGTAAACGGAGACTTTTTTGGAATAAATTTTTTTTAATGACTATGTTTATGTATTTACATAAGAATAAACTTATTTCAAAATATAATACTTTCACAGTATGTTGTTTATTTTACTAAAATTTTGCCAATTTATCGTATGCACCTTCTATGTATGTATAATTTTATTTATTTATTTATTTTTGGTTGTGCTGCAGAATTGCAGTAATTAGTTTTTATGTGCCATGAGATGAAAAAGATTGAAAATTGCTGCTTTAGGATAATGAATTCTCTAAGAGAGAGAAAAGACTGATGCTAGGCCTCATACAATTGTATGGAACAGACTTCTCCCCCAAACTCCTAAATAGCAAAGAGATCAGCTATGCCAAGGGAAATGAAAGGTTTAGCTTAACAAAAAGAACAAGGAAATTTGGCAGGTAGAGAACTTTAAGGAGAAACTAGCCTGAATGGTACACTGGGGTATAAAAGGCTCCAGAAAGTATCAGAATAGAGAAAGGGGGGCAAAAGGGTCTTTTCCTAGGTCAACCCCCAGAAATCCTTCACTGATAACGCCCCCAGTTGGACTGCACAAAATTCTGCGCAGACCCAGAAGGCAGGCTAGCTTGGGGAGTCCTGATGTGGTAGGCTGGCCCAACGGTCACACCACAACTTATGAACACTATTTCTATGGGGAAATTTATTTCAAGACCCAATAACTGGCTTACAAAGCAGCAGTGGAACCCAGCCCATTCGTAATTTGGAGCCTCGTTTAGGCTGAGACAAATTTAATCAAAATTATGCGACCATGGCCAAGTAGGTCAGAGCCTTGCCTTTTAGGTACTCAATAAATGTTTAATGATGACAATAATGACACCTGTAGTTAAGTACAGATAGTCCTTGAACCCTGTGGTTTCAGATTTGACCACAAGCTATTGTTGCTGGGTGCTGTGTACTATACACTATGTCAAGTTCTTCCCTAAAAAGAACCCACAGTCTCACCCCCCAGCTCTCTCCTACCTGTTTGCCAGCTGCTGCTCGAAGTCCCCACATTGTCTCAAGAGCTCTCCACAGGTAGCTATTATCCTAAACAAAACAAAAAACACTTAAAGTTCAAGTATCTGGAATGCCAACATTTACAGCACAAACATTGTCTCATTCATAAAAATTCTAACTATTCACTCCTTTGGTGCTGTGCTGGATTCTGGGAAAGGCAGTTAACCATTTGATGACCTACCTGAAATGTTTCATTATTTAGGAATTAATGTAAATGGCAATTGATAATCCCTTCTAATAATCTCACATCACAGGCCTCTCTGCTATGAATCACAGTTCTATCCAATATGATCTCAAATAATTTTACATTTTAAACTACTCAGGTGCTTTTGGGCTTTGCCCTTGAGAAAATAGGCTGGAATCACTTTGTATGTAAAATGGAAAAACCAAAATTCATTATTTAATGTTTGTTAGATGCATGACATTTGCCAAACATAGGAAAAAACTATCTTGATAATAGAAACTTCTCTGATCACGTGAAAGGCAGATCAAGGCTAATCCATCTGTTTCTCAGAGATATAAGCCTGAATGATCATCAGACCTGTATTTAACAATCTTAATTTTTAAGTAATTTTATGCAAGGCCTCAAACTCCAGCTTCTGAGTCCTTCAACACCAAACTATAATGTAAGGACAAATCCAAGGATTAAAAACATCTTAAGTCTAGTTAACTTTTAACTTTCTCCAGAAGTGCCTGTCATCACCAGGATATCTAGACATTCCATCATAAAACAGGTTTATGAGAAAGTGAACTACTCCACTTGCCTCAGGTACAATGGAACAACCTGTGCATAATGTTTTCGGGTATTCCAGCCACCACAGATGATAAGGTGTACAAGCAGCATCTAGAACATGACATTTCACCCAAAAATTTCAAGTCTAACTCAGAACCCATTAGGGGTTAAAATAATGGTCCTGAGAGGTCCTGGATCCACCAAAATTTAAGAGCCTTTGACAGTCTGGAGCTCCTTAGGGCCCTGCACTGAGAACTACACTTGTTGCAGGCACCCTGCACATACTACCTAGACTATGGGTCAGCAAGAAATGCAAGCAGGGAAAGAACAGCTTCTCTTTTCAGAATGTATATCCAAGAAGGATGGTTTTAAGGAAATGGAATTTCTAGATTGCTTGTTAGCTCAGCCTACAAATAGTATAGTTGCAGTGCTGCCTGGGAGAATGACAGCCAGGGTTCAGCAGAGAACATACACCTAGTCTAGGGTGGACTTGGGCTTCCACTGCCAGTGGGTCATATGCTTGGGACCATGTGGGCCTGGGGTTTCCACAGCTTCCAATTTTTAAGTGATGTGAGAAATCTGGATTATGTTAAGTCAGCTTTTAAATGTTAGCAACTAATCCAAAAATTTTTAAATGCTGTGATCCAATCAAAATTGTCCATAGGTCACATCTGGCCATGGGTCAGCAGTCTGCACTCTTTAGGTAGACACATCAAAGGCAAAACTTCCCAGGCCACTGGGGCAGCTGGTGTCTACCTATCACCCCACATGTCACACAGGCTACTCCAGGATCTGACAGTCAACAGCCATGTGAGAGGGTCATCTGAATGGCTTTCACAAAACTCTTCTGCGGCTCTACACAAACAGCACTGTCTTAAATCTAGTACTATAGCACTCAGCAACAGGATCAGCAACAGGATCCCGTCAGCTATGCATTTTCTACAATACAAGGGGGAAAAAGTGTTAAACCAAATGTAAAAAAATTTAAGCCATCATAGGAGATGAGTTCTTACAGGACTTGTAAAATTATTTTAAAAACAAGAGGTGTTTGTTGCATTGCATTTTTATTCATGAGCCTGTTTTTAATCTGGAGTATTTGCTTTAAAAAAAAAAAAAAAGACAGTAAAAGAGAAAAAAGTGACCCCTTACAAGCACATTTGTCACTTTATATACTGCACTGTGTCTATCAACACTGCCTGCATGAGGCACATGCTTAAATTATAACCCCCACTTCACCTGACAGAGTTCTGAAAGGCCGTCCAATCTTCTTGAAAAAGGGAGTTGGGAGGAATGTCATCCAACTTGAACTTCTTGCGTATGGAGAGGAGAGTGCTGGTGAAATCAGACACATATCTATGGGAAAGGAACAAAAAGTGACAGGGCTGTGGTCATCAATTTCTCAACCCTAAAAACTAGAATCATCCAGTCGGCTGAACAAAGTGCTAGAGACCTTGAGAGCATCTTTAGAGGCTCCCACCCAAGGGTGAGACTCCTCATAAACCTGTGATCACAAAAGGTCTTCTCAAATGGCAGAGAAGCTTAAAGAGATGCTCAATGTAAAGACCACAACTCTGATGACCAGTCGGGTGAGAAATGATGCAGGTAAAGTACTCCCTTGTCCTAACAGATGCAGTTCTTTTTTTTAAACATCATGGGATGCTATAAAGCAATTCACTGATGTCCAGCAAATTTTTGCTGCATTCTAATCCCCCAAATTTGGATTATACAACCAATCTTCATGACAGGCAAGAGCCTGACTTCAATTAAGTCAGTAATTAGGTTTCAAAGTTGAAAACTCTTCCTCACAGACTGTGCTGTTCTCATTGCACACCACATACTTCTCTTCACAGCACCTAACCTAGCTATAATCACTTATTTAATGTGTTTTATGTTCACTGCTGTTGTTAGACTAGAGGCTCTGGGAGGACATGGCTCTCTCATTGAAGCTTATAATCATATGCCCAGGAAGCACAGGGCTGAAATAAAGCAGGCCCTAGAAATAGGTCTTGAATGACGACTTGACTGCAGACTTCGGCAAGTACCTACGTGTCTTGAGCCTCAGTTTCATCTTTAAAATAGACTTAATCATCATCTCTACAGGGATTTCCAGAACCTGAACTGGCCTGTTTGCTCTTGCTATCTCACTTGTCCAGATCACCTCATTTTATACAATGGTCACAGGCCTTTAGCCTTCCCAAACCCTGGGCCTCACATTATAGATTCTATTATTTTCTATTACATTACCCAAGACTGTTATCACAAAGTACCCTCCGAAATAAATACAGATTTAGAGAACTTTTATTCTAAATAATAATAATGAAGTTAAGAGCTCAAGTGGCAGTATCAAGGTCATAAAGTATTTTAAAGAAATATCATACCTTAATTTCTTTATGCTTTTATAGTTCCAAGATACACCTTCAGTGAAAGTCAACTAATAAAACCTAATTACTGACTTAAATTATTTGAATGGGAAGGACATGGTGACAGAATGAGAACTGACTTTAGGTGGTGAACACATGATGCAATATTCAGATAACATATTACAGAGCTGGACATGACATCTATATAATTTTAACCAATGTCACTCCAATAGACTTAATAAAATTTCAGAAAGAATTACAACCAAGTGTTATATTGAAAGTTTTTTTAATGGCCATAATGCTATTTTCTATATTGACTCCTAAAGTTAAATGTTAAAAATAAGTGAAATAATATGCACAGAAGTTCTCTGAAAAGTATAAAATCAAAGCTGATGTGGGGGATATTTTTTAACGCAGTATGGTTCTTGTAACATGAACAAGTGAGTGCATGACCTTGGAAGGGTGCGCTGAGGACAAAGCTAGGGTGGCATATTCTCTGGAAGCCAAGAGGCTCTCTGAAAACCTATGATATTTATGCGCATCACAGAAAGTTGTGCCTCTCTTGCTTCCCAAACCGTAGGCTTGCTTTAAGTGCAGAGTGCCATGCAGTGACCTGGACACAGCCTAAGGAATATGTCTATGTGCTGGAAAGAAAGGCCAGTCAAGAAGCCAAGTGGCAGAAACTGATTCAGACCCACCTACTAACTAACCACAGCTCCCTCTACAAAGGCCTCAAGCTTTGACATGGAAAGATATAAAACCAAGACTCCCCTGGCAGCACCTTCCCTTGGCACCAAGAGGGCAACAACTTTCTTAGATCAGTTCTGGGGGCTGTGCAGCCCTCAAGGACAAAGTGACAAACGTATGTTGAAAAACGCAAGTGTGCTTTAGTTGTGAGAGGCTGGACAACTGTGTCACCACCCTGCAAGTCTTACAACACATAAGAATATGTCATCCGGTCCCGGCACGGTAACTGATGGTTAGAGTGTTGTCCAGATACACCAAGGTTGCAGGTTTGATCTTCAGTCAGGATACACACAAGAATCAATGAATGCATCAATAAATGGCACAACAAATTGATGTCTTTCTCCCCCTTCCTTTCTCACTCAAATCAATAAATTAAAAAAATTAAAAATACACTATCCAGCAACACACGTGCTCTGCAGATGCTTGTATGACAGAGTCCTAGGGATGGTGAGCATGCTCCAAGCATGGGGGGCGGGGGAAGTTAGCCAGTGTGCATCACACCTGTCTCCAAACCTCCCCATTTTTGAAATCAACATACCCATGTGGCTCTACCATATGAGAGCCACTGCCTTAGAAGTTCTAATTATATACTTTCCCTTAACAGCCACAACTGCCAGGAAAGGGGATGTTATCATCATCAGATCACTCAGAGAAAGACACCTAGACTCCAGAAGTGTGCTAACTCACCCAAGGTCCCCACCAGTGTTAGAGCTGGGATCTGAGCCCAAGTGACCCCAGCTCCAGAGCCCATGCTTCTGTCACAGTCATAAGTCCCAAATTCTGTAACACTCTGTCAGCTGCTACATATTCTACAGTGTCACCCTTGTTAAGTTAGGCCAGTCTCCTCCAGCACCCCTGTGTGCTCCACCCTCCCTACCCTATTTCCCTCAATGGCGACCCCACTAACGAACGATGCCCCATTCCAAACCTGTACCAGTTAGCTTCCCCCTGATTTCTCTAATTTTAAAAGTGTCAGCTCTCCTGGTAGTTTCATAATCTCCCCTTCTAAGACCAAGTAACTAGGTTTCAGTTTGAATTTCTAACATGGATTTGCATTATTTTTTAAAACAAAGTAATCAAAATCCAACAGGAGAACTAACAACAACTGCAAGAAGCAGGGCCCAAGAGAGGACAAGCAATAAGTCAGCTCAGTTCCTTCTCTTTTATAGTTGAGAGTCAAGATACAATAAAGTTGATAAGCAAAATATGCTGAATGTCTGGAGGGAAGAATTAGAAAACTAAGAGCAGAATACAAAATATTCACACTCCTCAAGAGAAGGACTGAGAGTCAGCAGAAAGGAAGACTCCTTTTTTTATAACTTTTCTTATTTTTTAAAAATTTATATTTATTAATTGTTAGAGGGAAAGGAAGGGGGACAGGGAGGGAGAGACATCAGTTTGTTGTTCCACTTATTTATGCATTTACAGTTTAATTCTGGTATATGCTCCGACCAGGGATTGAATACACAACCTAGGAGCTTCAGGACAATGTTTTAAGTAACTGAGCTACCTCTGGTCAGGGCTCTTATTTTTAAAATTATTTTAAGGCCCTGGCTGGTGGCTCTGTGGATAGGCGCTGGTCTGCTAACCCAAAGATCACTGGTTCGATTCCTAGCCGGGGCACTTAACCACGTTGCAAGCCAGGTCTCCAGCCAGGTCCATAGCTGGAGGCAGGTGAAAGGCAACCATACATTGATGTGTCTCTCCCTCTCTACCTCTCTCCCTTCCTCTTTCTCTAGAAATAATAAATAAAGTCTTAATATATATATAAATTATTTTAAAGGCATTGTTTTTGTTTTACAGTAAAATTTTCAGATCTTAGAAAAATTCTTTCCATTCACAAAATCTCAGCTGGTGGCAGAGAAAGAGGTTGAATTCTACTTCATTACTCACCACCAATGAATGCTTCTCTTTCTACAGGAGCACCTCTGGGCCCATCTGGTCACATGCCTGTCTGTGAGCAGGACCCACATCCTCAGCAGTACTTAAACCTGTGCTGTGAGCCACCCTCAGGAGGTGCTGACTGCCCACAAAGTGACTGACAGCATTGGGTCCAAGGACCCTCAGAGCTCCCAGGGGCATGCTCAGCATTTATGGAATGACAAGAGCTCCATAAAATTTCAACAGCAAACAAAATTCAGTCCAATAAAAGAAATTTCTTAAGATGCAGAGCAACTTCATTCTAGCACAAGCTACCAAGGACGTTCTCTTGGAGAGTCTAAGAATGTACTTGTCTCCAAGCCAGAGACTGGAGCTTCTAACCTCCTTCCACCTCCATTACCAAGTCAGAGAATCCAGCCTTATATGGCTTTCTTTTTCCTTTTTTTTTTAAAGATTTCATTTTATTATTTTTAGAGAGAGGGGAAGGGAGAGAGACATCAATGCATGGTTGCCTTTCTCCAGCCAGGGACCTGGCTGGAGACCTGGCTTGCAACCTGGTTATGTGTCCTGGCTGGGGAATCAAACCAGTGATCTTTGGGTTCACAGGCTGGGCGCCTTATTCACTGTCCCACCAGCTGGGGCCCTCTTTTTCCTTTTTTTTTAACTAAGCTTCATTTTAGTTTCATCTTCCTTCTTTCAATAGTTTGATGGTGGTAATAACTCACATACCACACAACTCACCCACTTAAAAGAGTGTAATTCAGTGGATTTTAGTGTAGTCACAGTTGTGTAACCATCACCACAATCAAGTCCAGAACATTTCACCCCCTGCAAATCCCATAACTTTGAGCAGTCAAGCCTACCCCCAAACGTTTCCTCTCCCCAATCTAGCTTCTGTTTCTATAGGTTTGCCTGTGCTGGACATTTCATCCAGATGGAATTGTGTACTATGATCTTTTGTGACTGGCTTCTTTCATTTAACATGATGTTCACATATTTTTTATATTTCTAATTACATGAGAAATACATGAATTTATATTTCTCACAAATAAAACTAAATCCCCTATGAATAGTACACTTGTCTTTCTCTATCTCCCCAAAGATAACCAGTGTTTTCCACTTGTTGCCTAAACTTCCACACCAGGGCTCCAAAACTTTCTGTTAAGGTACAGATATTTTAGGTGTTGAGAGTCACAGGTCTCTGTCCTAACTACTCGACTCTCCCTTCATAATGCAAAGGAGTCACAGACCACAGGTAAGTGAAGAAGATGGCTGTGTTCCAATAGAACTTTATTTATGAAAACAAATCAAGGTGGCAGGCCAGATTTGGCTCATGAGCTAGAGTCTGCCAACCCTTACTTTATAGGGACATATAATAAAAGGATCCATAGCAGGAAAGAACACTTGTGGTTTTTTGTAAATGAAGTCGTACTAAGTTACAGCCACACCCATTCATTCATGTGTCATCTAGGTACGATAGTGAGGTGAGTGCCACAAAAGTCTCTATTGACCGTAAAGCCAAAAATACTTACCATTTGGTCCTTTGCAAAAACCACTATCCAAACCCTGCTATAAAAAAAATACCCTAGATTTTGTATGTTCTTTTTTATATAAAGTATGAGATTTCATATATTATTTTGCAACTGGTTATTATTCATCTAACAATGTCCTTGAGATCTATCCATGTTGGTTACGTGTAGATAGAAATACTACCTTCGGTGCCACACAGGGTTGCCTTATGTAAATACACTGTCTTTCATGTAGCCATTATGAAACTGATGGTCAGTCAAGCTGCTTGAATGCTCTAGCACTACACATAAGTGTAGCAATGAATATCCTTAGAAATGTCCCCTGGAGCTCAGAGGGGAGTGCTTCTCCAGGGTTCAAAATAGGCATACGGGACACAGGTATTCCTACTGACACAAATGTTGCCTTCCCATGTGCCTGACCCTGTCTTCTCTCCCCAGGCTTACTTGGTAAAGAGAGATTTCAGGGCTGTCAACAGGCCACATGTCCCCAGGCCATTGGTGAATCTGACACATCTGTCAACAGCTGCAGATGCCAGGCCAAACAGCTTGCCCACAGAGTGGCTCAGCTCCAGCACGCAGTCGATGACTTCTCCGTGCTCCTGGTCAGCAAATACAGACAAACAAAAGCTGCCTCAGACTCAAGAGCAAATGAACAGACAATACAGAGACCGGAGACTTTCAAGTCTCCTTGTCCATGGAAAAATCACCTAACAGGGATGTCAAAAATGCAGTTCCCAGCTGTGACAGCTCTTCATAAGCTTGAACCAGAGGAGGACAGACTAAGTGGCCAGTGTGATCATAGAAAGTAACTCTTGCTTGAAAAGCTTGATAAAATCCTAACGTTCATCCTTACATTTTTCATCTCTTTCCTTTTTTTCCTATAAGATGGCATCTCTCCCTCTAGTTCTCAAGCTAGAAATCAAATTCTCTGTATCAGACATTCCAAAAGAAAGCTGTGAAAAAAAAATTCCTCCTTCAGGGGCAAGTGTATCACTGAAGTGACAGAGACTTTCTAGGTGCATCCCTAGAAAACAGAAAAATGTGCAAGCAGTACATTTAATTACCCTAAGATCTGTTCCTAAATGTCAACTCATTTGATACCAGACAACCTTAGTATCTCTGCCCTGGACATGAAATGAATCTCTTCCCCTCCAGTGCCCAGATGGTAGACCTGCCCCTAGAGCCCTGTCCATAAGGGCCTGGCTGCTGTACTCCTTTGCCTATCTGCCCCTCAAATGGAAATGATCAAATCAGGAGACAATCAACTTATCCCCATTAGATGGAAGCTTCTCATTTGGCTAGACCTTCATTGGGAATTTTAAGTAGAAAATTATGATCACATCTGTGGTCTCACTTTACATTTGGTTCACAAGGGCCCACAAGGCCCTTAAGAGCTGTATTTTTACACCTGTTTCCACCCTGTGCATTCTGGAGGCCACGTTACATCTTCTCTGGTACATGTCATCTCCTACCCTCTATCCAGCAAACCCAATGACCCCTGAGTTACCAATGGCAGTGCAACACCATTACCAGAGGCACTGCGCTGATCTGGATGAGGAGGTTCCTGGCTTCCATGTCTCCGTACTTGAGCTGGTAGGGTTTGTAGGGACCGTACACAGCATCCACCAGCTCCATGACTTTCACTGGGTTGTGCTCATCTTAAGGGAATCAGAAATGAGAGGCAATAATGAACACAGAATCAGAAATCAGCTCTGGAAAACAACAGGAGACAAGTATTGGGCTTTCCCATTTCATCTGAGTGACTACATTTGCTAGCCTACTTTCACTGTCCACAGAAAGTGTAACAATCACTTCCATCAATACCTTGATACATTTGAACTTTGTGTACTATTTGTCAAAAGCACTATTAAAGACACCCAGCCCTGACAATCTCTGTAGCTGTGACTCCAGGGTAGGCTCTTCCCTCTCTCCCCTTCTTCAGTTGAATAAACCCTTCCTTTACTGTCAAAACAAACAAACAAATAAACAAACAACAACAACAAAAAAACACCAGCCCCTAAGTCCTGGCAACCTACTGTAGTTAAGAACCTCTTTACACTGTAATTAAAAAATTAAAAAAATTTTAAAGTCAAAAAGGAAAAGAAAAAAAAAAAAAAACCCTTCAAATAATGACTCATCAGTCAAGTCCAAGCACTGCTACAGAGAAAAGGCTCTGCAGGAAAAAAACTTTCCAGAACTATACAAACAGGGTACTACACATTAGGCATTCCCAAAATTCCTATATTCAATGACATAAAAATTTTTAATTCTGTATCAAAAATTTAAATGGGCAGGCCCTGGCCCAGCTTTTTAGAGCGTTCTCCTGATATGCCCAGGTTATGGGTTTGATCCCCAGTCAGGGCACATACAAAAAAACCACCAAAGGATGCATAAATAAGTGGAACAACAAAGCGATGTTTCTCTCGCTCATACTCTTCCCTCCCCCCGCAGAAATCAACAAATAAATATTTTTTCCCACATTTATAATTTTATTTCTAGAAAATGTCCAGAATAGGCAAATCCAGACACAGAAAGTAGGTTTGTGATTGCTAGGGGATTGGAGAAGGCCAAAATGGGGACTGACTGCTAACTGGGGAGGGGTTATTTGGGGAGGAAGAAAATGTTCTGGATTTAGATAGTTGTAATAGTTCTGTAACTTCATGAAAAAAATATTTTTAAAGGTTTTATTTATTTTTAGAGAGGGGGGGAGGGAGGGTGACAACTTGGGACCTGGCCTGCAACCCAGACATGTGCCCTGGCTGGGAATTGAACCAGAGACCTTCCAGTTCGCAGGCCAGCAGTCAACCCACTGAGCCATATCAACCAGGGATTCCTGAATATTTTAAATGTGAACCACACATTTTAAGAGTGAGCTTAACATACGTGATTTGTAGCTCAGTAAAAAATTTATGTAAGTTGTATTTCAATAGTTAAAATTCAAATAAAATCTTTTACAAACTTAAATGGGCAGCTCCGGCAGGTGTGGCTCAGTGGACTGAGGGCTAGCCTACACATCAAAAGGTCACTGGTTCAATTCCCAGAGAGGGCACATGTTGGGGTTGCACACCCCAAGCTGGGGGCGTGCAAGAGGCAACTAATAGATATATTCCTTGCATATTGATGTCTCTCTCCCTTTCTTTCTCCCTCCCTTCCCCTATCCCTAAAAGTAAATAAATAAAAAAATTTAAAAAAAAACAAAAAACAAAAAACAGGCCCTGGCTGGTGTAGCTCAGTGGACTGGTGCCGGCCAGCAAACCCAAAAGTCGCTAGTTCGATTCCTAGCCAGAACAAAATAACCAGGTTGCAAATCAGGTCTCCAGCCAGGTCCGTAGCTGGAAGCAGGTGAAAGGCAACCATACATTGATGGCTCTCTCCCTCTGCCTCTCTCTAAAAATAATAGTAAATAAAATCTTTAAAAAAAAATGTGTATGTACGTTTGAATTACTGGGAGGAAATATAGAATTTTGTAGTAACTCTGAGTGATGAGGCTCTTTTTTATTCTTTTTTATTTTTGTGTTTCCAAGGTTTTAGGTTTTTTTTTGTTTTTTTGTTTTTTTAGGTTTTAGGTTTTTTTTTAAGATTTTATTTATTATTTCCAGAGAGAGAGAGGAAGGGAGAGAGACAGAGAGGGAGGGAGACATCAATGTATGGTTACCTTTCACCTGCCCCCAGCTACAGACCTGGCTGGAGACCTGGCTTGTAAACTGGTTATGTGCCCTGGCTGGGAATTGAACTAGCGACCTTTGGGTTTGCAGGCCAGTCTCTAGCCACTAAGCCACCAAGTGGCTCAAGGTATTTTGAAATAAAAAGAAACTACTTTTCTGGAACTAGCAATAACAATAGGAATCATTAAAATTCTTAACCACTATGACTAACAAAGTATTTGTATATCTGACTTTTCAATACTGTCTATGGCCAGTTGGAGAAAGGTAACCTGCTCCTGAAGCACCTTCATCCCACTCTGCATGGCTTCCATATCCTCTGGCCACTTGGAAGGGTACCCTGATCCCCTGGAAGCTGCCATAGCCACCATGCCTCTCCCATGACCAATGCTGGCCACTGGGTGTGCCAAAAACACCTATGAATCACCAGGAGCCTGAACAATAAACACATTCTATGGAATGTCCAAGATAATTATATGTGAGTATAATTAAAGAGAATAACTATTAAATAAGCTGAGCTGGTGACACAGCAGCCACTCATGGCGGAACAAGACCTTGCGGAGTTACTGCCTGATCTGACAGCAGCATGCGTCATGAGGTCTGTGTTACTTAAAAGTTTATGATGCTTTTAGCACAGATGGAAAAAGTTGGGGAAGCACAGATACTGGGGTACCACATGTCCAAATGGGGACAGGGAGTGCTTATTCTAGGATGATAGTGGAGGATTCCCGTTCTTCCAATGGCCATCTTCCTCCTGATTCAGCATCCCTGTCCTCAAAACTTGTTGCCACATTCAAAGCTCTATTTGTTTTCTGAAACAACTTTTAGACCGAATTGCCTGAGGTTAAGTGATGACTTAAAAGGAAGAGGACTAGGTTCCCAAAGTAATCTTTGCCAACTGGCAGCCATGAATGTCTACCTGCCTCTTTTACCTTCTAAGACCCTGCAAAAGGGTCCATCACTGCCCCAGAACATGTATGCACCAAGGCAGTAGTACCGCCAGGTAAGTATTTATGCAGCAACTAGTTCCATAATGATAATATTTTCAGGGGAAAGGTTATCACATCTGTTAAGAAGGAGAACAGTGACACCTTCCACTTCCGTAAAATCAGGTGCCTGAAAAGGCAAACCAACCCAGGCCCCAGAAGCTTCAACAACAGAGAGTAAAGACAAGCTGAAGACGGGGAGAGAAATGTTTACGTGAGTGGGGAAGCAGTGCCATCTCCAGCCCCTTGGCAAAGTGGGTGGTGGCGTCATACAACTCCAGCAGCTTGGGGAGCTCCAGCTCAGGCCCCGCCTGCTCCACACTGGAGGCCAGGCACATGGGCAGAGAGGGCGCCAAGTCCCCCAGGGTCTGAATCAGCAACACAGTCACCACCTCACAGGGGTTCTTGAAAACCTGCAGCAGGAGAGGGGTATGAGCATTAGTACACATGATCACACGGGTGCAATATGTTCTAAAGAAGCAATCTCCTGGATCACTCCAAGTAGTCTAATCAACAGCTATGAGCCCCAAATTTCTCTCAAAGCTAAGGTGAAATGCTCAGAAAGACAAATGAACTGACAGGACTTGCAACTTGTCCAGAACAATTAGCTACTTTATGTCTATCATTGGCCCCAAGTGCTGAACTTGTGCTAAATACAAAATATAGTATTTAGATGGTCACCAAAAAACTGGCTAGAAAGAGGCTTATGAAGATGACAATGCAGAAACTGGGATGAATTGGAAGGGGAATGAAACAGAATTAAAGCAAAGCAATTTACCCTGGCAGGTGGCACAGTGAAAAGGCGCCGGCCTGCAAACCCAAAAGTCACTGGTTCGATTCCCAGCCAGGGTACATAACCAGGTTGCAAGCCAGGTCTCCAGCCAGGTTCATAGCTGGAGGCAGGTAAAAGACAACCATATATTGAGGTTTCTCTCCCTTTCTTCCTCCCTCCCTTTCTTCCACCCTTCTCTCTCTAAAAATAATGAACAAAATCTTTTAAATAACTAACTAAATAAATAAATTCTGCGGCACACCAAGAAATAATTTTAAAGAAACTAAAAGAAGATGAGCAATTCACTGATTTGCAGACCAGCTCACCAGCCACCTCTCTCTCCTTAAAGAAGAATTTCAGTAATGGTAAGGACCACCAGGTATAGTGTACCCAGAGCCTTTTAGGCTACAGATTCACTTATTCACTGAGGCTTTTGCCCATTCTATAGACAACAGGTATCTTGGATAAAGCTTGAATCATATACACAGTAAATTTAGAGGGGAATTCTCACAGACCCCCCACACTGATGAATAAATGTTTTACTATAACATAATTTATGTACAAACATAAAGATATAAGATTATACTTATAAAACAATAAGGCCAAGAAAGATATGTTTAAAAACTATAAAATCAATAAATTAAAATTATTAGAAAATACCTTTAGATGAAGGAAAATGAAAACATTACATAGCAAAACTTAGGGGATACAGCAAAAGCAGCACTAAGATGCCCTTGATGGTATGGCTCAGTGGACTGAGCACCTGCCTGCAAACCAAAGGGTCGCTGGTTCAATTCCCAGTCAGGGCACATGTCTGGGTTGCAGGCCATGCCCCCTTGTTGGGAGCACCTGAGAGGCAACCATATATTAATGATTCGCTCTGTCTCTTTCTCTCCCCCTTTCTCCTTGCTCTAAAAATACATAAAATATTTATAAATGTTTTTTTTTTTTTAAAGTAGCACTAGGAGGAAAACTTATAGCTGTAGATGCAGACACTAAAAAAGAAATATCTCAAATCAGTAGCCTAACTATACACATTAAGGAACTAGAAATACAAAAAAACTAAATGCAACAATAGCAAAACCACAAGAATAATAAAGATTAGAGCAGAGACAAATAAAGAATAGAAAAACCAATTTAAAAATTAATAAAACTAAAAGTTGATTCTTTGAAAAGATTAACAAAATTGACAAACCATTATCTAGAGTGACTAAGAAAAAAGAGAAGATTCACATTAATAAAATCATATATGAAAATGGGGAACACTACCAATTTTATAGAAATAAAATGGATTATATGAGAGTATTATGAATAACTGTATGCCGACAAATTAATGTAGACGAAATGCACATTAACTTACATGAAAATTACCTATCAATACCCCTTATGATTACACATATAAAATTCTAAACAAAATACCAGTAAACCAAATTCAGCAGTACATGTAAAGAATTATACACCATGCTCAGTGGATTGAGCACCAGGCTGCGAACCCAAGTATTGCTGGTTCAATTCCCAGTCAGGGCACCTACCCAGGTCTCCAGCCAGGTCCCCGGCTGGAGGCAGGTGAAAAACAACCATACATTGATGTTTCTCTCCCTTTCTTCCTCTCTCCCTTCCCCTCTCTCTCTGAAAATAAACAAATAAAATCTTTTTTAAAAAATGCCAAAGTTTAAAAATAGAGAACCTTAAAAGCGGAAAGAAAAAGAGAGCCACCTACAAAGGAGTTCCCATAAGACTATCAGCTGATTTATCAAAAGAAACTTTGCAGGCAAGAAGGAACTGGTAAGAACTATTCAAAGTGATGAAAAGCAAGGGCCTACGACCAAGACTACTCTATCCAGCAAAGCTATCATTTACAATGGAAGAGTATATACTTTCCAGACAAGGTGAAGCTAAAGGAGTTCATTATAACCAAGCCATTATTATATGAAATATTAAAGGGACTTATTTAAGAAAAAGTAGATCAAAACAATAAACAATAAAATGGCATAATAAATACATGTCTATCAACAATTGAATCTAAAAAACAAACTAAGCAAACAAGAAGAGACAAAATCATGGATACAGAAAGTGTTTTAATGGTTGCCAGATGGAAGGAGGGTATGGGAATGGGTGAAGAGGTGAGGGGATTAAGAAGTACAAATAGGTAGTTACTGAATAGCCATGGGGATGTGACATACAGTATAGGAAATGGAGAAGCCAAAGAACTTATAAGCATGACTCATAGACATGAACTAATAAGGTGTGGGGAATTGCTGGAGAAAATGAGGTAATAGGCAGAGGGAGGCAAAGGGGGAAAAATTGGGACAACTAGAATATCATAATCAATAAAGTATACTTTAAAAAAAAGATTCCTCGGGAGGAGTTAAGATGGCAACAGAGTAGAGAGCAGTGCTGATGGTGTTCTCGAGTACCAAAGCAGCTAGAGGACAAGACAGGGAGTGTGAGACGTCTTCAGGACCCTAAGAATTGGAGCGGTCAGCATCTGGACACGGGAGCAAAGCCCAGAGGCAGAGGTGACCAGCAGGACATCAGGACAGTAGCCCTCAGGTCCAGGCACCACCTGGACCAGTCAGGGATTATTAAGGGTGAACAGCCATCTAAACCCTTTCTTATTATTATTATTATCATTTTTATTTCTTTTTTCCTTTTGCATTTTTTTGTTTTGTTTTATTTTGTTTGGTTTGGTTTTTTGTTTTTTGTTCTTTTGTTTGTTTGTTTGTTTTTGTTTTTGCTTTTTTCTGCTAAAAGCCCATAGGCCCAGAATACAACCAGACAGCCCAAATAAAGGACACACCAAGAACAGCAAGTGGAGAAAAGCTGGGAGACGGCAACATTGAACTTCACAAATCTCCTATCACAGAAAGGTGCTCAACTAAGGCAAGGAAGCAAAGCAGGTTAACCCAAGGAAAGAACAAAAATAAATAAATAAATAAATAAAGAGCATGCAAGAACAGACACCCAAAATGGGGAAAAAAAGAATCAGTCCATCACCAAAAGGAAAGGAAGAATCCCCAGAAAGAACACAAAACGAAACAGAGGCACCTGGAATATCAGACAAGGAATTCAAAAGAATGATGATAGAGAAGCCCAGTGAGCTCAGCCACATCAAAGAAAACTATAAACAACTCCAGGAGAACTACAAATAACTCCAGGGAAGTTACGAAGAACTCCAGGGAAGTTACAAGGAACTTACTGAGAACTACAACAGCATGAAAAAGGACATGGAAACTATCAATAAGTGCCAGGAGGAAATGAAGAATACAATTTCTGAATTGAAGAATACAGTAGAAGGAATCAACAGTAGGCTAGAGGAAGCAGAGGACCGGATCAGCAAGTTGGAGGATAATGCAGACAAATACTCCAAGACAGTACAAGAGAATAAAAAAAGGCTGAATAAGACTGAAGAGGGGTTAAGAGAGCTGCAGGACAACATGAAACATAACAACATCCGTATCATAGGGATACCAGAAGGAGAAGAGAAACAAGGAATGGAAAACCTGTTTAAAAAAGTCATGATAGAAAATTTCCCTAACATGATGAGTGAAAACAAGAATCCAGTTCAGGAAGCACAGAGGGTCCCAATGAGGATCAACCCAAACACACCAACACCAAGGCACATTATTATTAAAATAGCTAATTTCAAAGACAAAGAGAGAATCCTAAAAGCATCAAGAGAGAAAAGACAAATAACATACAAAGGGGCTCCAATAAGGCTATCAAATGATTATTCAACAGAAACAATTTAAGCCAGAAGGGAACGGCAAAAAGTATTTCAAGTCATGGTAAACAAAGGTCTGCAACCAAGAATACTCTACCCAGCAAGGCTCTCATTCAAGATAGAAGGAGAAATAAGGAGCTTCCCAGACAAAAAAAAGACTAAAAGACTACATCTCTACCAAACCAGCATTGCAAGAAATGCTAACGGGTCTGCTATAAAATAAGTAAACAAATAAAATGAAGAAACAGAGAAAGCCAAAGAGGAATACAGACACAAATGGAGAAAACGGCAATGAATAAGTATCAATCAATAATCACCTTAAATGTAAATGGATTAAATGCACCAATCAAAAGACATAGGGTAGCCGAATGGATAAGACAACATGACCCACATATATGCTGTCTTCAAGAGACCCACCTCAGAACAAAAGATCAACACAGATTGAGAGTGAAGGGATGGAAAAATATATATCAAGCAAATGGACACGAAAAAAAAGCTGGAGTAGTAATACTGATTTCAGATAAAATAGATTTTACAATAAAGGACATAAAAAGGGACAAAGATGGACATTTCATAATACTTAAGGGAACAATCCATCAAGAAGAAATAACTCTGATAAACATATACACACCCAACATAGGAGCTCAGAAATATGTAAGGAAAATCTTGGAAGACTTTAAGAAAGACAAAGACAGCAACACACTAATAGTAGGGGATTTTAATACCCCACTATCAACAATGGACAGATCTTCCAAACAAAAAGGCCCCCGAGATGTAGTGGCATTGAACAGCACTCTAGAGGAAATGGACCTAACTGATGTATACAGAGTCTTTGACCCGAAAGAAGCAAAATACACATTCTTTTCAAATGCACATGGATCATTCTCCAAGATAGACCACATGGTATGTCACAAGACAAGCCTCCACAAAACAGGAAAATTGAAATCATACAAAGTATCTTTTCAGATCACAATGGCTTGAAACTAGAAACCAATCTCAAGGGAAAAAAACAAAAATTCTCTAACTCATGGAGACTGAATAACATGCTTTTAAGCAATGAAGGGTTCAACAATGAGATCAAAGATGAAATCAAAAAGTTCCTGGAAACAAATGACAATGAACACACAACAGCCCAAAACCTATGGGATACAGCAAAGGCAGTTCTCAGGGGGAAATTTATAGCAATACAGGCCTTCCAAAAAAGGTTAC